>WMED01020295.1:0-12196 GCA_019650415.1 Pipa parva
ATCCAATTACTCATCTTGTTTCACTGCACTTTTGCTTTGCTATTGAACTCTGTGGAAGCTGAGCGTCCACACTATTTAAAGCACTGTGAAGTTGCAGGAATGGGTGAGAGTAAAATGACATGTACATACTGTACTGTTGTATATATTTGATCATTTATTTCTTTTGTCATTTTAGGGAAGGTGAGCTTCCCTTGCAGTCTTAGAGCAATCGCCACTGCTATCAGTTATTCTGTGCTCAGGATCAGAGCTTGATATCCTATATTTAACGCTGATAATCTTCCTGAAACATTTACACATGTTATGAAAATATCTTCCAGTCTCTACTATTTGTTACCGGTCATTCCATAATTCAGTTATGCCAGAATATAGTGTGTATAGTGACATGCACAATTTGTCCTGTAAGTATTTCTATGCTTATTTGGGCTTTTAGTTTAACAAATCATGAAATCTTGAATAATAATAAAGGCACTAATTCCCCTTTTGTATTTGAATAATTGAAAAATATCTTTTAGTACTACATGTATTTATGTATGAATTTCTGGCATTGTTGCTTGCTTCTGTTTCTGCCTCCATAGTTTGTGAATTGCATGGTACCAAGCTGGCACCTTTAAAGAGGTAGTAAAGCCTTGTTTTGTAAAAGGGTGATTTGCCAAGGGGGAGGAAGGAGATACTTACTGACCAGGACTTTGCTCTTCAGCACTAACTCCTACTGTCACTATCAAGCTGATTTCTTCTGCTGTGTGAATCTCTGCTGTCCTCTTTACTTCCCATTCAAGCTCACTGAGGTGAGTTTTCTCAGAAGCAGAATTTTGATATAAAACTACTGCTGAGCAAGCTCACCTAATTGCGTTTGAACAGGAAGCAGGAGGTGAAGAAAATCATAGAGCTTCACACAGCAGGAGACAATTATGGAGAGTAAAACCCCAATTAGTAAGTATCTTTCCCCCCCTTACAAATCACTCATTGAAAAAACAAGTCTTTACTTCTTGTTTAAAAGTGATTACATCCCAAAGCACCCTTATTCAACTTTACCTTAAAGGGGAAATATTGTCAGATTATATCTTTACATATGCAGTACTATACCTTAGTGAGATGTGTTACTCCCCAGTAGATGTTTCATCTGAAGCAGAATGATTGAGTAGGCAGCACTGATAAACTCCTGCACCAGGAAATGTATGTGTGATGTGAACTGGCCACTTTTCCATAAAAAGGTGCCCTCCCCAAGGACATTTTTGCCCTACTTACTACTTAACGCCTGTGCACAAGTCAGTTTTCCCTCTATAATCTCCTGCATTCCAACTTAATTTATGTGGCCAAAAGGTCAGCACACTGCTTAACAAATAGCAGTCAGGCAGCCTTTTCTTCTCATGCAGAACAGAAAGGAGAGGGAGAGTAAATGTCAGCTCTCAGGAAAACTAATTAAGTGAAATAAATGGCAAGTAGCATTTCTTTGCTAAATATTTTTTAACAGTTTGTGTTAGCAATTGGCTTAGTATAAAGGTGCCCCTTTAAGGTTACAACAGTCACATTGCTTCAACTGCCCCTATAGTGGTTGCCTAGATTTAGTTTTACTGGTTTTGGTTGCAGATTTAATTGTTCCCTTAGTGGTTCTAAAACTGCATCTCGGCCTCATTTGTGAAATTTAGATGATGCCCAAAAAGAAACCTTATCTAGCTGGAAAGATTTTATTTTGAACAGCAAATCTGCCAATTAGTATTTAGTTCTTTAATGTAGGTGGTATTTTTCAGTATCTCCTTTATTATAATATTGTGTTCATACTTAAATTGCAGAGACCTTTTATTATAACTGCTTATTAATTATTTTTGGGACATATGAAAGGAATGTTAAAACCAATTTTTATCAGGATTCTTGGCAGAAAGTCTTAAGTTGCAGAAAAACTTAAGTTGTGTGACTGGCTGCCACACAATTTTGGGGCTATCGCTGCCACATCTAGTGGTATAACTCTGCTATGATGATGCTTGATAGCTGTAGTATTAATTATGGGTGAAATTTGTGTGTCTTCTAAATGTATTTTATTATGTGGTGATGATGTAAAATGTGTATAACCACAGTGGTATATTGTCCGACAGAGGAGGCCAAAGAGTTCACCATGAGGACAATTCTACTTTTCTTTTCCCAAAGCTCTTCTCTTAAAATGAGTCATTTTAAAAAATACTCTTGATATTAAATGAGGTGAAAATGTTGAATAGCGTGTTTGGGTTAAGAAAATGCGCACACAGATGTTATGGTTAGGTTCCATAGTGCTAAAAATGCTTGTAGACACATCTGTATCTGAAACCATTCCTAAGATTTTACCAGAATATTTTGTTAGACCCAAGTTCTGTTCTTGGTGAGCTTAAGAAATAATAGGAGAGAGTGGCTGAAAGTGCAAAAGGTGGCAGTGCAACTACCTGTTTATACAGCATGTATCTTCTTCAGGATGTATTGAATAAACAGGAAGTTGCGCTACCACCTTTTGCACTTTTGACAAATTTCTCCTATTATTTATTGCAATTATGAGAGGTTGGACGGAGCTCCTGAGAATCCTGATTGTTTTCCTGGACTCCTGACTACGTGTACTACTTTTATTTAATAGCTAAGAAATAAGATTGCTATGGTTCTCTACTCATATGAACTATTGTTTCATACACTTTTTTTTTTCCCCCCTGTGGATGTCCACTTTATTTTCATCCCCTCTCCTCCCCTTGTCAATATTTTGGAATTGTCTCAATAATCATTCGAGCTTAAAGTTGGGCATTGGGGGTGTAAAGATCCAAGTTTTTAAAAAAGCAGGAATAATTGACCATTTAAAATAATTTTGGGGATTATTGGCTAAAGTCCGAATTGTGTAACCATGTGAATTCTCCAGCTAAAGTCAGTCGCAATAGACTGCTACTGTAGCAGTCAGTCTGTATAATGAGAATATTGTCACAGTTGAGAATTTATTATGGAAATATTGTTGCAGTCACAATTTTAAAATTATTCTGATAGCAACTTTACAATGGGAAAATTGTTGTGATCGTGGATTTGCTATGGGAATCCTCTGTTTGAGAATTCATCAGTTGAATTCTCAGTTTAGTCAATAAACCCCCTCAGAGTGCTACATCAAATTCAGTCTATATGGTTTTCAAGGATTGACCATTTCAAATGATTTGAACTGATAAGTAAATGTTGCATTTATTAACTTTTGTGACTGGTGCTTGCCATAATTAACCCTGGTAGGGGTTTAGGCATAAAGGGTAGATTTTAGAGTTAACATTTTCTAGTTTGTTTACCCCATGGAAACACCAACCCCATATGCGAAGGGCTCTCTGGATTTTGTACAATAGGAGAAAGTTTGTAATGCAGGCCATAAAAAAAAAAAAAAAAAAAAAAAAAAAAATTCATGCACAAGAACCAATTAAGTCTAAAAGAAGATTATACATACTGCATGGATGCTAGAATAAAATTAGAGGAAGTGAGTGTATCCTCTTATGGTCTGCCATGTTTGGTAATTGGTGCTTGATTGCATTCAGGAAGATCCTTAGGCTCAATCTGCTGATTTGATGCTTCTTGGGAACTGAAAAGATTTTTCGATACTTGTATATATCCATTTTCCATTTTAGAGAAAAACACTCCGTATTGAAATTTCTTATTTAGTTTGTTTAGTTGGAACAAAAAGGTCTAATGGTTTTTGCAAGGCTGGAGAGAAATCTGGATAGAAAGATAAATGCCTTAGGGACAGGCAACCAACACACAAGGCCCTTTTATGGTACTCTAATTTTTAGCATGTAGCAAATGACGTGGTATTGGCCGTTAGTGTTTGGTACTGGAAAATGTACTGTTTTATGGCATTTGAAAAACTCCATGAAAAATGGTCAGGGATTAATCATGTTTAGGTTTTATTGAAGAGATACTTTGTACATGGTCATTGTTAAAATAGTTAGAGACAGTAGTGCCTCACACAGCCATTTCACAGTAAATGGTTTCAGAAACCCCCCTCAGATTGTGTGATGGTGATATCTCTTATTCTGTCTGTTATAGCTGAGTGGTAATTCTGCAGGTGCTTTGTCTGTGTAGGCAAACTAGGTCACCCCCTTCCCCAAACAATGTTAACCATGTAGAACAAATTAATTGAAAACCTTCAAAGTTCTTGGGTTGCACTTTTTTTTAGAGTAATCCATCCACAGTACAGCAGGGTTTCAAAATTGAATAGAATGAAAAGGAAGATATTGTGTAGCTGGTCTTCAATTTAATATATTTTGTGTCATGGTATTCTTACTTGTAAATGTTCTAAAACTGATGACTAAGTATGGTATCGCATACATCCGTTATGAAGTAATCTCTTCCTTTTCATATTCATGATTAACAATTGTATTGAATATGGTTTGGTCTTCTGCAGTCAACTTGTTCGATTTCTGCAATTTTTATCTTCTAAGGACTTCAGATATATACCAATGCCAATGAAGTTTGTTGCCATCCCTATCCTTCATTTTTAAGAGATCCAATCCAATCAAATTGGATGTTTCTTCCTTTCTAGCAACCCATGAAATAAATGGCAAACCAATTTGTTGCATATGGCCATGTTAAATAGTTACAGCAAATGAAGGCAAACACTATGTTAGTATATTATGTTGGTTGGGAAGAACAATCTGCAGCGGTATGATTAGTCCCTATACTGGAATCGATGAAAATTCCATACTGTAGACATATTTTAATATAAAAGATTCATTGCAGTTGAATGCCACTTGTTTGTGTATGGTGTTCACTGGTTACTATTTGTGATGACAAATGATAGAACACAATATTTAACACTTCATTGTCCATGAATCAAAAATATTCTGTGTTGTTTGAGCCTGTATATGTGTTGCATAGTAATAACTGATAATGTGCAACGATTCCATTATGTTGAAACTTAATTTAGTTTGCTATGTGTGCAAAAACACGTCTGATGCATAAACCATTAAAATCTAAAGTTTGGATGAACTATTCCTTCCTTATCCAAAAAATAAGTCTGTCAGGTTTTCACTGATACTTAGCCCCTGTTGCTTTAGTAGCTACATGAATATCATGCAGTTCTCTGTACTTTGAAACAAAAAGTCCCCTCCATGTGAATATAGATTGTATAGCTTTATCCTGTATGTGCTATCCCTGTGTTGTAATTTCAGCCATCAGTTGGAATAAAAATGTCTTTGGCACTAACATTTCTGGGGCCCCATAAATCAATATTTAGCATGATTGAGTATCAAAGGGAAGCCTACTTGTGAAGGGCCTTAGTTTATAGCTGGAATGTTAATACATTTGATCTTTGTGTTACGTTTGTTTGTGTTTGTATGTATATTTTACCTTAAATGTAGTCTCTTATCCATGTACCCTGCCTGTACAAAGTAATCTGTCCATTTTAGTGTTTTATTTCAGAATAACATTCAATCACAGGGATTTAGTTTGGCTTTTTTATTTAATGCTAGTCAAATCAAAAATACTCTTTAAAGGAGAACTTTCGTGCATTAATTTGTACCTTTACAAGTCCTCTCTGCTTCTGCTGCAAAGAAGCATTGTCCACATCATGATTCTGTCACAACCATACTTCATGGTGAATTTTTTCAATTGTTTTAAAGCACCATTTTAGTCTTCACAACTCCTTGTCCCAACAGAATATTCCAGTCCTCTACAAAGTACCTGAATATTAGTTGTATGCAGTCCCAACTCAACAGTAGGCTATTGTAACTCCTGTTAGAATGGCCTCCTTGGAGTCTAGCCTTGTTTTTATGATGCCAAGTGGATAACTCCACTTCCAGAAACGGGTGAATGCATATGTCATTGTGATGGTGATCACCATTTGATTAATTCTATTACTTTTACAGTTCATTCATTGGCTGTTCCAGTGTACGTGTAATGAGGATGAATTCTGCATTTGTAGTAATTGAAAATTAATTTGAAGATACCTGTTTTCACCTTGTCACAATTTATGCAATAAAACATGAAAAGTGAATTGATTTTTTAGTAAATTTAGTAAAATTCTTATTTGATCTATATAGTAGTGTTTTTTTTGTTTTGTTTTGTTTTTTTTAGTAAACATAGAATTATGATTTAAAAACACACTTCCAATATAGATTGAAAAATAATTCACAAGATACAATGTGACCTAACGGTTACTTTAACAATTACTCTTTAGCCAGTGAGAATAAGTGTCTGAGGTTAGCTTTTTGCCTCTCTTGTCCTATTGTAGTAGTGTATTTGTTGGAGCTAAATAAAGTAGTCACCTTTGAGTTTATTTTGTGACTAAGTAAAGATGTCAAACTGAATTCATGGAGTCCTAGATTATTCAGTGATTATTCCTTATCTGCTTCTTAAGTTTGTATATTTTTTCTTTTTATTATGTCTTTTTTTTTTAAAGATAGAATAGAGAGCTTGAAAGTGGTTGTGCATAGGAGCTGCTTGTCTTGTGATTGTCATGTGGTTTCTAAAAGATAAATATTTAAGAGAGACTTCTAGATTAGTAAAAATACATCTGTAGTCTGCAGAAGAATCACCTTTTAATATTTGTTTTCATCTCAATAATTAATTTATGGCTTTTTATTATTGTGTGCACAGACATTATCTTTAATCACAAAGACCAATCCCTTTTAGACATCTTTTAGTGAATGTTGTTGCAAAATTTTGAGCAGTAGGCTGTTGGGTGAGTGCCTTTCATTGAATTTATCAGATGGAGATATGGTTTGAATGTAATCTATGGACATAGCTGATACATTTGATGTAGTAGATTTTTATCTGAAGACTTCTGCATCCTGCAGTTTCTTTATTTTGCATGAAAGTGTTTACATAAACAACTTGAAGCAACATTTGTAAGTGTGATATTAAAATTCACAGAAGCATTCATTAGTTTCCACTTCATCTACTAGCTTGTCATAAGCTAGCTTGTTGTAATAAGAAGTGACTGCATCTTGCCATCACATGCGCTTTTCTTTGAGTGGCTTATAGGAAGGAGGCCTGAACATAAAAGGATAACTAGAAAGGGGGCTGTTTAGGGTTGGTGCTCATAGTGCAAATCCAGGTCTTTCTTTTTGATGGGATTTGCTGTGTTGTGCTTTCAGCTTCGGCAGACACCGTGGAGACCTCCCGTTGGACTGAAGAAGAAATGGAAGTTGCTAAAAAAGGTAATAATTTCAAGTTTGGATTTTGTGGATTTTCCTAGTAAGTGAGATACCGGAAAATTACATAGAAGTGTTGTGTGTTGTACTGATGCAGCTGTGGTGTTATTGTTTGTAAAGCTACCAAACATTGGACTATGTGTGGCTATGTGAATGCTGGTAAAGGATCAGTAATACTACAAAAAAAAAAAAAATTCCCATTTCGATTGGCATGGCAGTTATTTAAATACAGCCCTTGTTAAAAACGTTATCTTAAAAGCTAATTTCACAAATTGGATTGCTTTCTATCTGCTTGTATCTTTACTAATAGCAGCCATGCTGTTAAACAGACCTCACCTTATAGTTTTCTTTGGAGCTTTCAATAATCCATATTCGGGAAATGCAGTAGAACAATTTATTGTAAATAATTCTATATCATACTTTAATTTTGAATCGTTTCAAGGACAGATTGAATATATAGTAAATATAAATGCATTTGACATAATTTTTGGTGTTGCTGTCCTTTTAAATCTTGTTTAAACCCTACTGGAATATTCTTGTGGTAAAGTAATAAAATCTGCAGAAAGCTTTTTGAAGCTCCAGTTACCTGCTTAAGAGAGAGTTCTGCAGACATATTGATGTTCACATGGTCGCACATAGCGCTTATTCTAGTATCTTTCTAAATTAGTGGCTTTTTTTCATTGCTGTTTGGAACTTTGGAGTAAGTTGTCAGTTTTTGTTTCAGAAGTTTTGCCTTCTTCTTTTTATAAATACTAAATAGTTGCAGGATCTAATTTTGTAATTGTACATTTTAGGAAATACTATATTTTGTATTTTTTCCAGTATGCCCTTCATGCATGTTTTGAAGGCAAAATCGTTTGGGAACAGTATGAAAAGAAAGCTTTTGCAGTAAATCAGAGTTGTCCAACTGGGAAAATGAGAGTAAACTTTTCCCAAAGGATTTGTAAGGCCTCTGTCTTACATAAGATCTGCCTAAAAGAAGAGTGAATGATATCATAATTTTAAATGGATTCATCCCATTGATTGTAGCAAATAATTGGCCCTTTACTTGGGGGAAAAAAAGTTGGACAGCACTGATAATGTATAAAATCTATCTGCTGTATAAAAGATAAATTGAGCATAATATATTATAATGCAGTTATTTTGGAAAACGTGATACTTAATCAGTCCAAAATTTCTCTGCTAACTGCAAATGCATTAAAAATTTACTTTGCAGTTTTTTTTTTCTGTATGTATCAATTCTATTAAACTTATTTGAAATATCTTACACAAGATATGTTTGTTTTTGGGTAAAATGTATTCAAATAATGTAAATAGTGAAAACGATAAACAATAATGATACCCATCAGTTAGTGAATAGGGAAATAAACCAAATCTACAGTGCTTAAAAATTAGTAGAATATGTTCATCTGTGTGCCATAGGAAATAGTTCTGAAACTGGCAAAAATGCCAACTGGCCTTGTGTGGCCTAAAGCAGAAGTATTTCTTTAGATGCTACCAGTTTTGTATGGAGCATGTGTATTGTTTTGTGTTATACATACTTCCAACATTTCTGCATACTTTCATTTTACTTTAAAGAGCAGCTGTTTTTGTGGAATTATTTTCTGTTGATTTCATTTATGGCTTAATTTTTGCAATTAATATTTTGTTGTAAAACAAAGCATAACTTAACTTTTGTATAGTGTACCTAATGAATTAGAATTGATTTATTAGGTGGTAATGATCTACAGCAGTGGTTCTCAACCTTTTTATTGCCGTGACCCTTTAATATAATTCCCCATGATTTGGTGACCCCCATTTATTAATTATTATTGGGCAACCCCATTTAATCCTTATATTTCCAATGGTCTTAGGCGACCCCAGGCAATTCATCATTCGACCCCAAATGGGGTCGCGACCCACAGGTTGAGAACCGCTGATCTACAGGGTAATGTTTGACTGCCCAAGGATAAGAATTATAACAAGCTACTTATTAAATAGGTTTGATTTATTCTGGAAACAGATTTTTTTTTATTTTGCTAAGTTAAATATTAACATTTTTGTTGTGATCAAACGTTTAGCCCTTATAAGGAATGTGTTGGTATTAAATCCCAAGATAAATGTGACTATTTTCCTGCTACAACATGCTGAGGTACATGATTTCTAACATCTTCCCTAAAAATCTTCTTTTTGAACATAATCCTCCTGCCATTGCCACTTCCTGGATATTCCTGTGCTACAAGCAGAAGTGCTATTGGTTTGTAACATTGTTACTAGCCGAGTACTCCAGGAAGTGTAGCGGTGGCAAGGGAACATTGCCGGATAAAGGAAGTTAGAAATCTTTAATCGTCATCATGATTGTGCAGCAGGGTGATTGGTTAATATGTTTTTGGATTTAACTGCAAAACATCCTTAGAAGGGCTGCTGTTTCCTTCTCCTTTAAAATTAAATGTTACCTTATGGTACACGATGCAAATTATCACTTTAAAATAGAGCATATATCTATTAGGACATGGAACTACTTTGAAATTGTTCCTTCTAAACAAGCATGGTCCTGCTTACAGACAACTAATAGAAAGTTTCTAAGCATGTATTTAAATCAGTTTAAGGTTATTCTGTCATTGTATAGGAGTGTGGTTTATTTTATGCTTGAATTGGGTGTTTTCCAAACAGACTCACTGGCAGTCACAAGATGACTTCTGCAACTTTAATCATTGCCATGCATTGGATTAGTCTTAAAGCAAAAAACGTATGGCTTAAGCTTGCTATGCTTGTAGTATATGTGAAGGAAGATTTTATGTCTATATCAAATAAAATAGCGTTGGTTTATGTTTCCTACATCAGGCAACATTTATGCAGGCTATTAGATGACCCAAACTTCTGCAGTTAACTGGAATCTTGTGTCTGTATCTTATTGATTTAATGTTTGCATCCTGGGAGCAGAATTAAAGGCTCAGTAATTTTTTTGGATGATTAATGACCCATCATTATATTTGGAACATGGTTTAAAAATGTTTTGAAAAATTCATTTATTGCATGCTCGTAAACAAAGAGATAAAATAAAGAAAAAGGAAGAAACAGATTAATGTAATTGCTCTTATCCACAGTAATGTTCTTTGCAAAGAAGAATTACCTGAGCTACTCTGGCTGATTCCCTAGAAAGCATTATGTTGTGTTAAATACTGATTAGCAGGGCCATAGAAATCTTCCCACAGTAAATTTAGTTCATTTCAGGTGAATGTAAGGGTCTGTAAGAGTAAAATATTTGTCGGCAAAAATGAGATCACTTTATTGAAATTCTTTATGATGACTTAAGGCCATGGTCACAATGGCTGTTTTGTATATTAACTGGAAAAAATAGTATCCATTGCTTCTAGTGGGATAATCCACACAAGCTATTTTGTTTTAGTAAACAGCTAGTGTGACCCTGGCCTAAGGTAACATGTAACTCATTTAATCTTCGCTTTGGGGCAAGATAGAATTTTATTAACATCCCAGGGTATGCAGGAACACTGATGTTAAATGTACATCCCCTTCTTGAAGTAAGACACTGCAAGGACCAAGATGCAAATCTGCCGCCTTCTCATTTATCCCTGCCTCTTCTTTCACTTTTGTTTTTTTCTTTGTACTTGGCTTAGGAGGGCCTAGGTTAGGGGTAGGCAACCTTTACTGTAATAGCCACTTTGCCCCTTCATCCATTAAAGAAAAATAGTCTCAATCCTCAAAACATACAACTGCTTATATTCACTCACTGTCTACTCTACCAGATTTTACCCCTTAGAATCGAATCATCCATTCCCTGACACAACTGCTATTTGTCTATCAATCACATTGCTTTGGCAAGGGAGCAATGGGGGAGCGTTCTCTTAAGTGCTAGGCCGCAGTGTGATTGACCGAAGCATGCAGTGAAATTAACCCCTTCCCTAACAGACGCAATTCCCAACAGAGCCACAACAAGGAGACTGAAGAGCAGCAAATGGCTCTGGAGCCTCGGGTTGCAGACCCCTGGTCTAGGATTAGTTCTTTAGGGAGGTTCACTTCAGTCAGTGGTCTGCACTGACACCAGGGGTGGCCTCTGAGGCTCCAGGAGAGTGTATATCAGCAATTAATTAATTTAGTGTTACCCATTTACACAAAATTAACAGCTTATAGGCTTGTGTAGAATTCAAAATTTCGCTTCCCTTTTGTGTGTAATAATGTGACTTTTAGGTGGTACTGAAGGAGAAATATTTGGCATAACTTTCTTTTCTTAGAACCAGAGGTAAGGGGCAGGCACAATCCTCCTGCTCTCTCCTGTCCTGACAATGTCTCTGGAGCTCCAGTGTCCCGACTTAGGAGGCTGTGTGTTTGTGACCCCTGATTTAAATCGCTCTTCTTGTTTCCTCTTATGTAATACGGTGTCAATCTGTTTTGTTGATAGGAAAATGTTATATATTGACTACTAAAGTGACCAGTCTATGGTGCATTTATTGTTGGTATTCTTACTGAATCCACAGTTTTCATCTGGAACCATTGTTGTGTTGTGAGATTACCAAAGAAGATATTTTGTCAGTCACAAATGTTTTTTAGTCATGAATGCCAACTTTAGCTACATTTTAAAAATTTCAAGTGAAAGTATGATAGCAGCATGTGAGAGATATAACTTTCACAATAACTTTGATGAGCTTGTTTTCTACTTACTAAATGTGAGTGTATTTTAACTTTTGTTATTAAAATTTTCCTTGCAATATTACACTATTGCATTTTATTTCTGGGAGCCTATACTCCCTTGCTGGTCTGACCAACAGGAGACTGGTGACTGATGTGGTTAAGAATCGTCTAAGTAACAACCATACATGAAGAAAGGTGGGGATTATACCTTAAAAGAATCCACTGTTTATTTTCCAAGGAATATAGTGAGTATAACTATATTGCAACTCACTTGGTGACAGTAATATCTACACTAGAGTTTCCTTTATCTTCACCCTACAGAGTCAGCACGGCACTCCTACTTTGTAGAAAAGGCTCTATCTCTTAATTAAGGAAGGAATGGATGCTGCAAACAACCGTGATGGGATGCGCTGGAGGAAAAAGGGAAAATTCCCCTA
>WMED01020296.1:0-12196 GCA_019650415.1 Pipa parva
GATCTTCAATGGTATGAATGGCATTGCACCAACTTTGATTCTAGCACATTTTCATATGCAGGAGTTTCAAAGAAAAATTTGCCACCAAGAGCAAAATCCAACCTGTGCACTGTGTGCAACAACAAAGAAAAAAATTTGAAATTAACTTATAAAGGCTTGCTAAACACAGGCAAACTGCCTCAGAGCTTTTAAAAAAGCTATGGAGAGACAGTAAGATGTTATACTATATAACAGTAACAGACTGTCTGTCACTATGTGCAAGTAGAATTATTTTTTGCAATTACCTGTCTAACTATTGTGTATGTTAGCAGGAGTTTCAAAGAAAAATTTGCCACCAAGAGCAATATCCAACCTGTGCACTATGTGCAACAACAAAAAAAAAAATTTAAAATTAACTTATAAAGGATTGCTAAACACAGGCAAACTGCATCATAGCTTTTAAAAAATCTATGGAGAGACAGTAATATGTTGTGCTATAGCAGTAACAGACTCTCTGTCACTATGTGCAACTGAAAAGAAAGATGATCTAAACCTGTACAGGCTTGCTAAACACTGGCAAACTGCCTCAGAGCTTTTAAAAAAGCTATGGAGAGACAGCTAATTTGTGCTAAGTAAAGCAGTATCAGTCTCAGACTCTCAGTGAAACTGAAAACCGAATGATGCTAATCAGCCAGTGAGCCAAATATATAAAAAACGGTCATGTGATTTCAGCAGCCAATGAGATCCATACACAGCCCAGTGGTGACGTTGCTCACCCACGCCCCCCACCCCCTTTGTGCTCTGCCCTGATTTGCTGGCCGCCAAAATTACAGGAAGCACAGAAAAGGGCGCCTGTTTAATATGCATATGTCAGACTCATAACGATTATCGAGTGATGCCGATTATTGTTACGATTTTTATACAATCATCGGGTCATCGGTAACACCCGATAATTGTAATAATCGTACCAATTTCCACTTTACTCGATATCATCGTTCATCACTAGTAAACAGTAAAAATGTCTAAAGGTTACAGGTTAATGTTATAGGTTAATTATTATGCATATATAAGTAAAAACAAGTTTAAGAGAGTGTGGACAATTTATAGGTAAATCATTTTTATTTAATGTATTACTAATTTTTTAACATGTGTGCAGTGTTGAGGGAGTTTAAACATGAAAGATCAAATTAAATTTTCACTAAATTAAGGTTATAGTTGAAAGCATAAGGTATTAGTATGCTTACAAATAGATATTAGCAATACTTATAGGTTAAATGAAGTGACTAGCCCACTAGGACACAAAGGAATCTCCCTGTGGGACCTCCTGGCATTTCAAAATGGATCATCATGGGATATTTTTAGAAGGAAGTTCAAAGCTGGTAGGAGGAGTATGAGGTACAAAAAGAGGTAAGATAAAAAAAAAATCATAACAAATGAAGATGTGAATGAAGAGACAAAAAAAAATATTTTTGATTTCACACTACAGTGAAAGTGGTGGATAAAAATGACTCTGATATATTAACACTTTGTGGATTTAGCCATCTCTTTGGTCACACACTTTACACATAAGAAGTATAAGGCTAGGTCCATACTGTCTGTTTTGTAGCTGAGCTGCTTCTAAGTAGTCATTGTTTTTTATGGTGCAAAACAGAATAGCCTGTGTGGATTATCTCACAGGAAACAATGGGTACTGTTTCTATAGCTCAGCTACAAAGCAGCCAGTGTGACCCTGGCCTTATTTTTCCCATACAATCCCCTTTAACATCTGTCCTTTGACTTTCTTTTCTCACTTTTCTGTAGCCAAACAATGGTTACCTTAATTGGGTGAGCTTACTGCTACAACCCAGCATTGAGACCTGTCCTAATATTTTAAATATATATATATAATATTAGGAGAAAGTTCCTTAATTGCAAGGCAAACATGCTTTATTGGATGCCATAATTATTTTCTCGTAATATTTAGAGCAAATTGTGGAAACTCCTCCAGCTATAAAAACAATTGTCCGTTATTTAAGTGGAATGCTGATTCAAAATGAATTGCAGTTGAGAATTTTGTCGTAATTGTCTTTACTATAGATGCAATGGAAGAGTATCAACTATATAAAAAATACTGACTTTGATAACGAATACATTTTGATTAAAATTATTTAGGATAAATATCAGATTTCTCATTGCAATTTATTAAGGCAAACCCTGCAATTTATATATACAGTATATATATATATATATATATATATATATATAAAAGAAATTGCATTTAAAATATCATTTGAATGATCTGTCTGGCATAAACATAAAACTGACTATTTAATTGCGGATTCTAGATAAGAGATATTAAACCTGAAGCATTCTATATCTTACTAAATTTAGGAACTGCCAACAGTTTTTGCATTATTCTATTTGCATATTAATGATTATCACCAGAAATAAAAAAAAAGCTTTTGTTCTGTGTGTTGCTTTCAAACAATTAATACTTATTTCTAAAGATGATTTTATTTGTAAAACAATTCACTTTATTTCTTATTATTGTTTTTATGCTCTACAATAGGGAATGATTAGTCAGAGATCTGCAACTAAAAAGCATTAATCTTGCCAAAGCAACAGAATGTGGCAAGCGATTTCTGCTCATATTCTGAGGTGGCAGAAAATTTAGCAAGCTTCCATTCTTCTGTCTGTACCACTAATTCTTTCTGATCAATGGGTTCTAGTTTTCCTGCTCCACCTGTTTGACATTGCCTATCCATATGTTCCTGTGTTTCTTTGCTTCCATATTGTGGAGAAGTCCAGCTATTCCTGTGCTTCAGTGCTTTCAAATCCAGTTCAGATATTCCTGTTATTCCTGTGATGCTGTGTCTGCACACTGAGTTCCATTTAACCTAGGATGAGTAGCCTGGAAGGTCCCTTGCAGCAGTGTCCTTTCCTCCTTGTGGGGTAGCTGGTTGGACTAGTCATCCAGCTGGAACATTCTGTTTGGAATACAGTGGAGCAGGTGAACTGTAAAAATCCAGCTCTTGATCTTACAAAAGCCACCAGGTGACACCAAATAAAAACTTGTAATTCACTGATCATAGCACAACTATGTTTGTCTGGTCTAGTAAAAAGATCCTTAACAAAACACAGTAAAATATCCTCAAGTTTACAAAAATGATTGTCTATTTAAAGTGATTTATTTCAACTAACACAATCAGGTGGATTCAAATATTTACAGCAGTGCCCAGTTAATGTTTCCATCATACAAATATATAAGGAAAATCTAAAGAGATGTGGAGCTAGTGGGCAGGACTATAGTTTGAGGTTATGATATGGATTAATCCAAAGGTAAGTCATATATTACAAAAGGAAAATAGTATTGTTTAAGGTGTGCTGGACTGAAAACAATTCAGTTCCACATTTACAGCTTCTTGAATGATGTAGTAATAGGTATGATTTGTTGAGTGAATGCAGCTTATCGTTTAAGCACATCTCTTTTCTAATGCATCATAAACCTGGATCTAGACTGTATTACATACCATAACATTGAAAGAGGATTTATGAAGCTAGTTAATATTTGTGTTCACTGTGGGCAGACTACAAGAGCAGTGAAACTGAAAAACCTGTCCAATTTAAGAAACTGATTCATGCTTTTCAATATGTTTTATTTTAACTTGTGCCTTATCTTTGCCCCCTGTGAGGTTTCAAAGCTTGTTCTCTGTTGAATAGTATACTACTCCAAATAAAAGTGCCATTACTAGCTTAAACACCTATGTTGTAGTAAATGTACAGTGGGCGAAAATTATTAAAATCGGAAAGACAACTCTGGGTCTTTCCAAGTATACCAGGAGAAATCTCACATTGTTCTCACGAGATTTCTCAAGATCGAGTTCTTCAATCTCGATTTTTAAAAAAAATTTTGATGGAGAGGTAGCCATACTTTACATTAGCAGCAAGACTACCTTTCCATTGAAAATTTTGAAAAATTGATATTGAAAACTCAATACCGAAAACTCAAAAGAAATCTTACATTTTGCTCATGAGATTTCTCTCTCTCGGTAAGTTTGGAAAGACCCAGAGTGGTCTTTCCGAGTTTAATAACTTTCACCCTAGAGTGTACATAGTGGGAGAGGTATGTTGCCATATTTACAGAATTGGCTTTTTTTTTTTCAATTTTATGTTAAATATCTAATATAATTGTTTTGTTTATTTTTCATTCTTCTTTATTTTCCTGACTTAAAATATGATGAAAAATGCTGTTACACATTTTACTGGGCTGTTTTTGCTCTTTGCCAGATTTAATAAAGTCACATCAATCAATGCAACTGTGGTAATAGCATTTGACATGGTTTTACTGTGAATTTATAAACTGTATTTATGGTGTTCACTTTTAGTAATAAATAAATTGATTCCCATTCTCAATAGTACTAATTACAACAATTTAATAAACTCAAAAAATTCTCCTTTTCGAGTTTATTCTCTGTACATCTCGGCTGTTTGATCGGTAAAAATCGATTGATATTTTTCGATCGATTTTTACCAATTGAAACTTTTCGATCGAGTTTTTCGATTGGATTTTTTTTTATGGAAAGGAAGCCATACTACTAATGTAAAGTACGGATACCTTTTCATTGAAAAATCCGATTGAAAAACTCAATCAAAAAGTTTCAATAGGTACAAATCAATTGAAACCTATCAATCAATTTTTACTGATCAAACAACTGAGATGTACAGAGAATAAACTCGAAAAAGCCTAAATTAGCCTTTTTGAGTTTAATAAATTTTGCCCTTGGTTAATGGTACTCGTGTTTCATTTCCATTTTCTATCATTTTCTTTAGATCTATGCATTGATTTGGTGTCATTGATACATATCAAAACTAAAAAGTCTATTCAGCTTAGCCAATCTTGTTTCCTAATACAGCATTTCTGCTACAATATCAATAACATGGAGCAGGACCATGCTCTGGAAGGACACTTTTGTGGCTCCCATGATTATCATTGGATGCTTTCCTAAACATATTAGAAAAATCTCTAAGCAAACAATATACTTTAACCTGAAATTTGTTGAACAGGATTAATTTTTAAGAGAATTGGATATGAACAGAACAAGATCCAAATGTAAATAGATTTTAAAACTGATAAGCATACAAGTTTGGTTTGATAAAGAGTTTTGTATGAAAATATTACATTTTAGTGCCGCATTTAACTTTACGTGATTGCTAATCTGATATTTGTAATTTACTCTTGGAATGGAAGATATTAATGATATTTTTTGAAAAGCAGCCCCTGGAGCATGCAGGTCCCTTGCAGTAGTGTAAGGTGGTATTCACTGGACCAGGAGCTGCAAAGGTAGTAGGTGGGGCATACATAAAGAAGGTGGAGTGAACAAAAAGGATGCTGGAAATGCAGGAAGTTCTCATGAACAGTGTGACTCCCCAACTCTCCAACAGATTGCGGGAGGCTTTGGTTGATATTAGTTAAATACTTAGTATATGACAATAATGTATTGCATTATTATTATCTACAAAAAACAAAAGGAGCAAATGTAATACTGCACAACTGAAATATGTTTCCTAAAGTTAAGCTGTTGTTTTCCTTTTGCGTTAGTTCTTTGTAGTTTTGCTTTTTAAATTTATTTAGTTACATTGCACGTTCAAATGATATTACAATATTAATGTAATTTTTCTCCTTGCCTGTTTTTAATAGCATTTTATTTTAAATTATGCAAATATATACCATGCTATGTAGCCGCTTAACGTAGCCATGTACATGAATGTATGCATTTCAAATAGAAAATTGATTCACTGAAACTAAATCTGAAGAAATTGATCCATCCAGTTTGCATATAAATCACCTTCATTTAAATTAATTTGTGATGTGTTATTTTTTAAAATACAATTACTTAATATAAGTATACTTTGTACACTTTTAGTGAATTTAAATCCTGGAACATGGGGTCGCATTTTTTTTAGTTGTGCAGATCTTTTGTTGGGGGTTTTCTTTTATAAGCCTTATTCACTTTGACATTTGAATTTGATATCAAATAGTAACATTTACCTTCATTCAGGGGTGGAACTATAATGATTGCAACTGTAGTAGTGGAAACCAGACATGAAACCGCAGGGATTCAGGCACTCTGATGCAGGTAATTGTCACTACAGAGTGAAGGAGCCCTGGTGTTTAATCAGCACAGGGTCTTTGGGGAGGGGGGCCCAGTGCCGATCTTGAAATTGGACCCACAAGGGTTAAAACTCACAACTGCCTCCATTTTTGCCTCCCAGAGGTGAAAAAACAGCTCAGTGTTGACAGGTGTCTGATTCCATTATTAAATTTAAATGGATATACTTTAACTTAACTTAACTAGTTTCTAATTCCTAACATATTAAATTTGTCCTACTTTTATCAATATATTTTACTAATAAATTACACTGTAAATATGTATGCATAGCATTAGACAGAAATAATTTTATTGTCTTTATTTGAGCATAGTATCATTTTAGTGTCTGAGAAATACCTTTTTTCCCTCTCTACCTTACTAAGATTATGTAAAGTACGTGTGGAAAATGATAGCATTAGGAACACCACTTTCCTGAGCCACTTGAGCATTGGCCTCAGCTAGATCTGTAATTTTATTGTGATCTGCAACAACATTTGCAGCCAAAACACACAGGCCACAAGAGAAGCTGACACTTGAGATTAATGACACAGCATGTAAATCTATTATTTGCTGCACAACATTAGGCTACACTTCAGCCCAGAGTACTTTCATTTGATTTATATGTTATAGAAAAATATCTAAAGAACGCCCTGTTACAGCACTATTTTAGCCACTTCCTTTTCCTTTCACATACCGTGAAGCCTTATTCAAAGCAAATCTCTTACTGTTGCAAATTGCCATCTTTAAGTATAGTATGGTACTTCACTGTACAATTTTCACTGACATTAACATCGATAAATACATAACACCAATGATGCCAGGAAATGACTCCTGACCTTTTAAAACACAAAGATTTCTTTTTTATTTTGTAACATTCCAACACTATAAAAAGGTAGTTGAAGATCATCTCTAAAGGAACAATTTAGAGTTAAATAACTCTCATGTTTTTCTTTTGCATTTTACAGTATATTATACTGGAGAAAGAAAAAAGGTTTTTCAATCCTACAAAATGGTAAAATATTAATAAGGACTGACCAATGATCCAGAATTGTATATAAACTGTTTCAGGACTAATGTAATGCTTGAACCCAGGATTCGTTACTAGGAGAGCTGATTCTCTGAACATGTAATTAAGAGCCAATAGAGTTCTAGGTTTTTTGCTGTTTTTTTGGTGTAATGCATTTTTTACCTCAGGTGGTATGGAAGTGCCTGATTAACCAGTTGCATGTAATCTTCTCAGGTACAGTTCATTATATACTTCAAACTAAGCCAAGTAAATACACCTTTCTCTGCTTTTACAACTTCCTCGCCTGATGAAACCCACACCATATATAGAAACACTTTTTTTAGTGTATTCACTCTAGCCCCTATTGTTTTCTACGGTCTTAACTTTCTGTTGTGACCTATTATTTATCTCTGAATACACATTTGTATACTATTTTGGCTTGTATAGGTTACAATTTGCTCTGTCACCCTTGAAGTCAGATCCTATTTAGTTCCACAGTTTTTTCCCCATAAGGGTGCCTTTATGGACTTACCGACTATGTTATTAGAATGATATCTAGGCCTCCTTCTGGTTGCTATTCCTGTTAGTGTGCTTTACAAACCAGAGATGCGGGCACCAAAACAGGTTTTTATATCAGCATTGCCTGGTATAAAATGTACCAGCAGCACAACCCCTTCAAAATGATTCACATAAATACATTTAGATCTTAACACCCTTTAGAACATTGTAATGAGCCTCAGTTTGAGTGGACTCTATTCTCCTTCCAAACATTATATTTTTAGATTCCATGTCATTTAGTTGAACTGGGTATACAAAAAAAAAGGTAGAGTAGGATAATATTGAGATATTTAAATATGAATTAATACATTTTTGATCTTAAGGATGGCACTGTATCAAGAAGCATGCACTAAAAGCCTTAGTACAACCCAATTAGAGTTCACAGAGTGCAAATGGCCTGCAGTAGTATTTATAAAATATTTTACAGTAGAAAAACCCTGAAATGAATGTTTCATTTTCTAAAATATGAAGAGATGTGAAAGAGGCAAGCAATATGCTATTCGGAATAAACATCTAAAATCAGTAAATACAAATATGGTTGGTTATACAAACAGAACCTCTTGTTTATGTAATAAATGATACATAATCAAAGGGGTATTGTCAAAATAGATACAAATGCTTTATGAGTTTTAATAAAAAAAGAACAATGTGCATTCATCACCAACAATGACCTTTTGACCATGCTACTTTCCAATTTTCAGTCAAAATTTTGTAGCAAATTTCACTATGGATTCTTTTATTAAGGTTGCATATATTAATGGTAATTACAATAGCAGGCAAAATAAATGGCCAAGACAAACAAGCATTGTGGCTGCGGCAAACAGTGTGAATGATATTTCGCCATTTTTACACCTTAATCTATACATTGAAAACGTACACACTGAAATTTCTGCATTGAGAAAACATTGTACATGTACATGTATGACCAATCAACATGAATTTGTCTGAGATGACTTACTTTTACGGAAGCAATTCAAGCTCAAAGATAGAAGAGGTAAACCTCTTGAAGGTCATACAATATTAATCCATGAACAAAACATTTATATTCTCAGGTGTCTAAACAGAAAGGGTCATGCATGTTTAAACTGTATATTTAAGGTGATTGGTTCATCTCTTTCATTGTATGCTCCTTTAGCAGCTATTAATATTTCACATACCCTTTGGCTCTTCTTCATGGTCTTAGTTAACAAATACTTGGGCAATGAAACAGACAGAAATTACAATGCTTGATGAGTATGTAAGGAGTGCACATCAAGTTCAATATCTATATACTAAATAGTTAAGAAAGAAAAAAAGAAAGCTTATGGCATAATGTGTGGCAAAAATATCCGCAGTTTAGTGAAGGAAACTGTACATATTCACTTTACATTATATTGTCACTGAGATGGGGCATTTTGTCATGAATTGTCACGTGGTACACATAATTTATCATAAATAGGTTTATTGCATCATTGCTCCCTAGGTTGAAACTAAGAATTTTGTGCTGCTAGAGTTGTTGCATTTTAAGCATGGAAAATACTCACCCTATACTAAATATACTAGTGTTTGGCCCACTATAAATACAATAAGTATATACCCACACAGTTGTTGGATATGCTGTTAGGATAAAAGTATTTTGTGCCAATATACTGTAGCTGATAAGGCTCTATTTTTAATAAAATGCTTCTTTAACCTGTAGCCACTAACTCTCTAGTATAGATGAAATATTATTTACTGTTCTATTAAATGGCAGTTTGTGCAGCTCATTTAATAACAAAGCTGTATATTTTAGTTGGACGCAAACAAATGGTAATTGCAATTTAGTTATAATAAAGGTTATCTTTATTAGACGAGTACAAAAGAAATAAATTATGGGGACACCTAGACAACCTAGATGCTATTAATTTATCAGCAAAACTTTTTTACAAATCTAGAAGAAAAGATAATATTAAATGTAAGTATGAGTTTGGTCATTTTAAACTTTAGTTTAAGAGGGAAAAGACAGAATCGCACACACTTAAAACTTTTGCTTAACCTACTGCAATGAATCATAGCTGTAAATAAACCAAAAAGCAATGACCCTTTGTCAGTCTATCGTCACAGTAATTTATCTGTTAATATATTGGTGAACATTCAGGCTCTGTGTTTGCTAATTATTTAAAAAAGAAACATGTGGTACTTGCTTTTGTTGAATAAAGGGTACAGTCAGATTTTACAGTTGTTTCAATCATCATGGCCTGAGTTCTCTCATGATTCTTCTTCCACTCATGGCAATTAAACCCAATATACAGAAAAATAATATCATCCATTTATAATAGTCCAGGCCAATTCGTTATACTGCTGGATATGTATAACACAATAATAATCTTAAATATTCCTCTTACAAACTGGATATACTTTACTTTTATTGTCAACTCTACCAAAATGCCAGCCATGATGGATTTCATTTACAGCTTTGTGGTGCTTCCTATGTTTTTTACTTATTTTTTTTACTTAACAGCTGAAAACTGAACATCCAATATTAATGTAAGAATAAACTTTGTATTAGAATCCTTCAAAAAAATGTAATTCACAAAGTCAATTTCCATCGTTATAACTTCTATAATTTTTAGTGAAAATAAGATAAGTATAATTATCTCATTACCTGTTCCCAAACAATGCATTATAGTTATAATGATTTAAAAAAACATTGTATATATCATATAAAAACCCTTAATTTATATACACCTATGTAACATGCAATTGTAAATAAAAAATAGGCTGAAAAAAAGTCTAATTTCACACTTCAAATACACAAATCAATAATGCTAAATGAATTATTATTTTAATACAAAATTATTAATGCCGTCAAACAGTGGTGTTTGGAACCACAGCTAGTAAGCAATCTGTTGGATCAAAACAGGTGTGTACTTTATTATTAAAACAGTAGCTGCATAGTTATGCTGGCTAAAATCATAAATTCTTATCAGGGTTGTTTCTTTTTGTTTATTTAATTGCCTACATGGCACACTGGATCCCTATGCCTCTTACATTAAATATAGGTGACAGTGTAAAGAGGTAGGAAGGTAGACAGAAAAGCCTAAGCACCCTCTAAGAGCAATGACCCAGGCGGCCATTTATTTAAGTTAAATAATATTATAGTTTTCTGCTGTACATCAAAGGGTACATTGTATTTCAGAGATTTTAGGCAACCATCCCCAATTATGCATTGCACTCAAATTACTCTTAGTTGAAAAGATTGTAGGACTGAATATTTCTGCCTTCTTTTAGATGTTAATCTGAACACTGGTCAGCTATTGGCTAGATGTATTTTGAAGTACATTCAGCAGCACAACAGTGTTGACATTACAGTATTTTCATACTCCCTATAGAAGTACAGAGATCTTTTTTTTTTGCACATTATAATATTATGACAAATTATGGGAGAAAAATAACAAAGAACGAACAGCTTGGATTGTTTATTGTAATAAACACATGATTCATTTCTCTTGTTTTGAATGTAGGTCATTAATGAATCATGACACAAGGTGAGTTGGAGTATTTACTTATAGCAATGTGTTCCCTGAACTAATCCTTACTTTTTAGTAGTTACATTGTGGAACCTTGTGTATCCAGCTGCATATGGGATAAAAGTGAACCATGCACCATAATTTCCAGCTAATTCTCCGTATTTATCACAATATTGTACCCCATTCATAAAATCTTTCTTTCATTATTTAATATGTAGAATCTTCTTCAGTATTTTTTGGTTTCCCTATAAAATGCAGCTTAAATAATAGGGGAAACAATGATAGATAGATAGATAGATAGATAGATAGATAGATAGATAGATAGATAGATAGATAGATAGAGAGATACAGATAGATAGAGAGATAGATAGATAGATAGATAGATAGATAGATAGATAGATAGATAGATAGATACAGAGAGATAGATAGATAGATAGATAGATAGATAGATAGATAGATAGATAGATAGATAGATACAGATAGATAGATAGATAGATAGATAGATAGATAGATAGATAGATAGATAGATAGATAGATAGATACAGATAGATAGATACAGATAGCTAGATAGATAGATAGATAGATAGATAGATAGATAGATAGATAGATACAAAATACTATTTAATATTAAAGTCAAAAGAAAAGATAAGAAAAATCAAAGTAAAGAGGTATGTGTCTATATGAAAGCATATGATGGCAAAATTAATATTTTTAAAAAGGTCATGTATAGTATTTTTGTTTTTAAAAAAAATATTGAGAACTCAAAGAAATGAGCAGAAAGACAGAAAAACTACACAAAATTCTGTTTGCATCCGCATAAAAATTCTCCACAGCAACCCCCATCTTTCTAGGAATCATACAAATCCCATGATGCCCCCAAGTGTTCCCTGTGGGAGTTGAGCAATGTCAGCTAGAAGGCATGACAGTAAGAATCGACATATCTTAGCTGTATCGAATGATTTTCATGCAGAAAAAGAGGCATAATTCTCTTATGACAAAAGTAGACTCACAAGGTTATACTTCAATGTTCTGACTAT
>WMED01020297.1:0-12196 GCA_019650415.1 Pipa parva
GTATTATGTATTTACAACACACATTACTTTTTATTAATCGGGCTGGACTGTTCCTTTAAGTGATGTATCCTTGTAAGTTACTCAATTGTATTGTATAATGCACTTTTCCCATGTCTGTATTATATTTGGATCACAGAATTGTACAGCTCTGGGTAAAATTGTGGCGCTTTATAAATAAAATTATACATACATACATTCAATGAGCCAATGAACATGAATTGTTATGAATTCATTTTGTCATGCAAATTCACTAAATAAGCCATAAAGTTTTTCTCTCTTTATTTTCATAAAACTTTGTATATTATTACCTATAGTCGTCTCCTTATACACTGTGGGTGTTATTGACTAAAGTCCAAATTGTTGCATGAAGGTGCGAACTTGCCAGCTGAAGATTGTTGCAATAGACTGTTACTGTCACAGTTGTGACTTCAATGTGGGAATATTGTCGCGGTCGCTACTTTACTATGGTCACGGATTTGCTATAGGAATCTGCTGTTTGAGAATTCGACAGTCATATTCTCACTGTAGTCAATAACCCCGTATGTTTTATAAAAACAGTTACTTTTATATTGGAATTCTCAAAATGTTATGATACTGTTGCTTAACCAGGGGAGCCTCAGGCCCTGCGTTTTGTTGAGGCAGCACTGGCCGCAATAGATAGCAACTGAATATGAAACAGATGCTAAGTTTCCAAGAGAAAAACAAAATAAGGATCATAAAAATAGAATATTGAGTTAAGGAGAATTCAGTTAGTAGGAAAACTCAGCCAAAACAGGGATAATATAAAAGAGGAAATGCTAAATTGTGCTAAATATTTAAAAAAAAACACACAAAAAAATAAACATTTCTTCTTCAATCAAAAATCTTTTGGGGGGCTCCTATTTCCCCACTAAAATGGCCCTTTCTACTCCACCATTCACAGGATCAAAGTGGGCAAGTGGGGCCCAGCAGCATGTAATGTCTGTCAATAGGCCAGCGAGGGAGGACAAGGTTCTGGCTGCTCTCTCAGGCCTCCAGGGTGCGCTGTACTCGCCCACTTGGGCTCTCTGGCCTGAGATCCACACTGACAAAGGCCTGATGGGTCCACTACTGTGTCATCCTACAGGAGGTCAGTCCTACCCTGAATATTCAGGTCTGTTCCCATCGCTGGGCCAGTAAATACTTGTAGCTGGATTTATAATAGAGGTGTCAGTTACAAAGTAAACCTATAAGCAAGTATATTAATAATATATTAATGAGTATATTTACATTTAGACTGTAAGCTCTATGGGGCAGGGACCTCCATCCTATGGTGTCAGCCAGCCTGGCACTTAAAGTGAAGTATCCTTGTGATATTTTACTTGTGTTGTTTAATGCACTTTTCCCATGTCTGTATTATATTTGTATCGCTGAATTGTACAGTGCTGTGTAAATTTGTGGCGCTTTATAAATAAAATGATACATACAGTACAATACAATCAGTGTTTTTAAACATTCCACTTCCACTTGAAGGTACAATAAGATTTTAACAAAAGATGGGGGAAAAAAACCCAAAAGGTTATACAGATGTCAAATCTATTGGAAAAGAGCACGGTCACATTAGAAATCTAGGTTTATTTAGTGGTGTCATGCCCCCCACAAAACCACAGGTACATTGCTGACAACAGGAAGGTGGGGCAGCAATGCAGATTAAAGGAGCCCTAAAGTAAAAAAGGACAGTTAAAATACTTACCTTATACAGAACCGATTGATTATAGTCACAGCATGAGCTGTACTGTAATTAGCCGGCAGCCGAACCTTCCCGCGACGCCTCCTTCACAGTGCGCTGGCTGACTGAGAAGCTAATGCGCAGCTCCTTCTTCCTGCTTGACCAGCTTCTACATCATCACGCTCATTGCGGGGAGCGTTCTCATTGGTGCATGCAATGAACGTGATAATGTTTAAGCCCTGAAACACCCAAGATGAAGCAAGGTGGGAGGAGCTGTGGTGCTGGCTGGCAGTCAGTCAGCGCTGTGAAGAATGATCAGGAGCCGGCTAATTACAGTACAGCTCATGCTGTGACTATAATCAATCGGCTCTGTATAAGGTAAGTATTTTAACAGTCCCTTTTTTATTTTTTACTTTAGTTCTCCTTTAAACTTACCGTTTAGTCATTCTCTTTCTCAGCTTCCTACCTAGACGACAGGGACTTGTTAAAGGCTAGGTTATCAAAGTAAAATGGGAGCTAAATAGCAAGGCTATTATTATATTAAATGATATTATTTTACAGTTCTCGCTTTAAAATAAAGCCTTCTGGATCTATTTAAAAACAAAAACAACCAATCAGTGATTTGCTTTGATCAGTTTACTGCAGCTGGGGTAATTTAACAACGTGCTTAATTGGTTGCTATGAGCTACAGCATCAGCAGCCCCCTTAAAGGAACACTAACTTTTCCTAAAATGAATGTAATTTAATGTACAATATGCTGGGATTTTATTTTAAACACATTTTTGTGTTAAACACTGCTGATGACAAAATAGCTAAAATGAAATCAATGTGCCAGACAACGGGGTAGATGAAAGTTAACAATCTAGTTATACAGGGCTAGATGCTATATTGCAAAATATTGCATATAAGTGTATAAATGTGTGCATTGTATTACTACCACAAAGGAGTGTTTGTTTAAATAGTTTACTGTTGCAGGTGGACTACGAATCCCAACATCCCCTCAGAAGCTAGAAGTTGTAGTTCAGTAACAGCTGGAGAGCCAAAGATTGTAGATGACTGCTTTAGAAATGTGATCAGCTACTACTGACTGCAGCAGTCTTGCCCCCTTTCTTCTTTACATTTCTGAAATTCACATTCCTTTCTCCAGGAGCCTCAATCAGAAACAATTGCACTTTTTATTTCTTTGTTGTTGACAATATTTATTCCTTTAATCCTTTTTGCTTGTAGCCTACATAATTATGTTGCCTTTGGATAATTTGGCATGATGGGAATTGTAGTTCACAAAACCTAAAAGGCTTCCATTCAATATGACTCCTCCTTTTCCCATTGTATAATATATTCATTCTCTATCCTTTTGGATAATATTTAAGATGCCTAAAGTGTTACGCAATAAATAAATAAAGATAATGGTATTTTTTTTTTTAAATGGTGTCACTTTTTTTAATACTTGCAAAACATTGATTAACATATTGAGGTATCCTTTGTTACAGATATACAAATGTCTGTGTTTCTAGACAGGAAGATGATTTACATTGATCACAGTCTATGGTCATAAACAATCCAGCCATCTGGCTGCCTCATAATTAACATTTAAGCATGGAACTTGCTAAATGCTGATTAATGGGCTATTTTATAGACAATGCGTCACAGTTAAGTGCTCTTTATAAAAAACAAAACAAAAAAAAAACAATGAACTACATGAAAAATAGTAGTGTAGTTATAGTCAAAGGGAAAAAAGTGCATTAATACGTTATATGATAAGAGTTTATAATCACATAACTGTGATGTCACAGTCGTGAGATTCAAAACAATATAATTCATATGAATTTAAAGAATTAACAAGGGTCCAATATGGTAAATAGCCGCATTTAATTGCTACAGATTTCTTGACCCAGCCTACTACACCAAATTGATGGCGCGAAAAAGAATTGGGACTTTTTTTAAAAATAAAATTGATTGTGATGCCTTTACATGTACGTTGCTGTAGAAATATTTTATTCCTGTATGCACTGTAAAAAGAAAAATGGAAAAAGAAATTAGCTTGTTTTTTTTCCTAAACTTATAAATGCATAAATCTAAAACCAATTAGAACAGGTCAGAAAATTAGTCAGACATTAGTAATATAAACGTTACTTCTTCCGATAATAATTACCAGTAGAACTGATGTTCTGAGTGTTCTGTTTTCCCATCGGTGGCTAAACAGGCCAATCAAGGTTAGACAAGCTTCTTTAGTTGGTTGAAGGACTGTAACCTACCATAACACTAACAAAAATCTCAATTAAAGGTCTAATAATGAGGTATGATAATTACGCATACAAATTACCAAGAGGAGTTAGTAAATGTCCGGCACAACAGTGATTGATGTGAAATGTTAGAATGACAAATGGTTCTCAAGTAAAATGAGTTGGGGCAGAAGACATTGTGTTTGGTCCCTTGGAAATTAGGCTTTGTTTAATGACTTGCTTGTATATATTGTGGAAGTATTCCTCATAGATCATTATAAATTTGGAGAGAAATTGTATTTATTTGTAATAAAAAAAAAAAATTCAAGACATCAAACAGTATAAGTTGGATTTTTGGTGCTAAAGACTTTGTCCATAAACTTTAGACCTCAGTAAGCAAAGCTGTAAGTGGCATCTTAAGTTGTTATGTTATTACATGTCTAGGTAAAAAGCTGGAAGAATGCTAATATTAGGAAAGTATTATTATTATTATTGTATACTTTTTGTGAAACATCATTATTATATGAGAATTTGTTGAAGGGAAAATGAAGGGAATATTGTCCGTCACACTATAAACCTTTAAACGTACAATTCTGTAAGCACCAAAAGGATTATGGATGAAATTTCCGCACTGGGTCTTTCCGAGTTTACCTAGAGAAATCTCGCATTATTCTCGTGAGATTTTCGAGACCACGAGATTTAGTTTTTCTATCTCAATTTTTCAAATTTTTTTTGGATGGAAAGGTAGCCATACTTTACATTACTAGCATGGCTACCTTTCCATTGAAAATTTTGAAAAATTGGGATCGGAGAACTCGATTTCCAAATCTCAAAAGAAATCTCGCAGGAACAATGCAATTTCTCTTGGTAAACTCGGAAAGACCCAGAGTGGTCTTTCCGAGTTTAATAAATTTCACCCATGGGGTGTGTAAATTTCGCCCATGGGGTGTGTAAATTTCGCCCATGTCCAAAATTCTAGAATAGGCACCATTTTTTCAAGCACTTCGACGATCTTCTGGTGTAAATCAAGACAAAGATGCTCCAAGAGATCAAACAGGGCCACATTTATATAAAACGAATCTAAACGTGTTTACTAGAGATTACATTCCTGCTTACTCTGCCAATAAATAGTACATGATTTTTACTCTACCCTTGACTGAAATGTCAATATAGAAGGTAAATACAGAAGCACCAAATTATTCCAGCATGGGATTTAGCGTGGTCTGTATCATAAGAGATCTTTAACTACAATTCCAGTAATCTCTTTCCTTTCCCAGAGTGAGAGATATAACAGCTGCTGGGAAGGGGAGAGGTCTATAATGGAGCTAAGATACCAGCCAGTTCCATTTAGCACACATGGTTTGGCAAGACTGGATTATAACTAATTAAAAAATGAAGGGGGTGTTGGGTCTAGAAAGATGGGTGGATGACATTTTAGTTAAATATCCATCACAACCAATTGCCTGGAATTCATTATAGCGGTAGCACAGTACTTGAATATTTTCTGATATAAAAGCCAGGGCTAGCTTGATACTGAATAAGCAGTGTTTGTGTGGCTGAATAAAGAGTGATGTTGCTCTAAAGTGTGGGTTTCTTTGGTACCCATTGATTGCTTAGTAACCAGAACATCTGCAAACTCAATACAGATAGACGGGAGCTTCCCTTTCTTTTAGGAACTAGATATGGCACTGTGGTTACAAGAAAGGTGGATTATGGGTAGATTAAGGGGGGAATTCAGGAAGCTCCGAAGTGAGGCGCGTAGTGTTCGCCTCACTTCGGAACAACTGACATGCGCATGCTGATGTCCTGCACGCGGACATCAGCATGTGCATTAAAGGGATTCCCCTCCCAGCGAGAGCACTCGAGTGCTCTCGCCGGGAGGGGAATCCCTTTAATGCGCATGCTGATGTCCGTGTGCAGGACATCAGCATGCGCATTTCAGTTGTTCCGAAGTGAGGCGAACACTACGCACCTCACGTCGGAGCATAGTGAATTCCCCCCTAAATGCTCCTCGGACTCACTCTGCCAAACCATGTACTATGCTCCATGCCTCTGTTCTACTACTCTAAGAAGGTAAGGTATTTTTGACTGTTTAATGGCCACTAACAACAGAAAAAGGAAACTGCCATTTGGATTAGTTAGAAATCTGTAGTATTTGTAAAAAAATATCCTCTTAGAAGTTGAATTTCTGTTTGTTTGTTTGTTTTTTTTATCATTTTGTGCTTCTTGTTGCTGGTTGCAGTCATCTTTTATAAACAGGCCTTTCTGGGGGTTTTCATACATATGTATTATCTACATTTATGTAGGCAATGATCTGTTTACTTAAAGAGGCTGATCTCCTTGGAGTCAGTTTTTTCTGTTTTAGATGCTATATGCAGTATCTTCCATCGTTGCACAAAAATGGTTTGCGCCGTATTAGTCCAGTTGAATAGTAACAAAGATGAGTGCTGTAGTACTTGGTACATTATCCTCTATATACTGACTAATTTCAAACGAGATACAGTTGTATTAGAATTATTATTGGATTACATAACCCCCTGCTGTCATTTATATGGACAAAGAAATTTCACAGAAAATTTCCATAGCCATCTAAAAGCGCAAGGTTGCCGGCAAAATGCTTTCATACTCAACATAATGTTTTGAGGTTATTCCATTTCAAAGAAATACTCTAATATGGAGGGGAAAAACTGATTCTGTTAGAAACGTCATATTCATTTTCGAGAAAACTAAGTATTGAAATCTGCAGAGAAAAGTCCCGGAATTCTTGCAGAGAAAGTTCAAAGAATAACCTTTTAAACTGTAATTATGTTGACATAGCTTATTGAAAGATACATTCTTTTATATTAAGATAATGATGCAAAAAACCCTGTTGTTAATGAGATAGAAATAGATAAGATGCAATGGCTTTAAACAGTGATGCCCAACCTTGTTCGACCTGGGGACCATATAAATTTGCAACATGTGTGTCACGGGCAGCTTCAAAGTCACGACAAATGTTAAAGTTACAACTGAAACAATTTTCCATAGTAAAAGCGACAATATTCTCATTATAAAGACGCGACAGTAACAGTCTATTGCGACTGTCTTTAGCTGGCAAATTCACACTTATACGCAACAATTCAGACTTCAGAATTCGGGCCATGGGCCGGATATGGCCCGCGGGCCGTAGGTTGGGCATCACTGGCTTTAAAAATTAGCAAAAATGTTAATGGCAACATATTGCCAATAGTATACCACCTTTACCAAGTCAAAAACTTAAGGGCAAAATGTAATAAACTGATTACATAAACTGAATAAAACCTGATTTCGCTTTTCTGAATTTTTTCCCATGAGATCTCGGAAGTTTTTCGTGGTACATTATTGCGAGATTTTTTTTCGATTGATATTTACTGACCAAAACTTTTCTGCCGAGTATTTCAATCGAATTTTTCAATGGAAAGGTAGCCATACTTTACATTATTAAGTGTAGTTACCATTTTTTATTCAAAAATCGAGATTGAAAAACTTGATCAAAAATTTCTGTCGGTAAATATCGATTGAAAAAAAAATCTGGAAATATTTACTGCGAGAAACTTCCGGATCTCGCGGGGAAAAAAACTTGGAAAACCCGAAATCAGGCTTTTCCAAGAATATTAAATTTTGCCCCAAACGTTTTTGACTTGGTAAAGGTGACATAATATTGGTAATATGTTGCCATTAACAGTTTTGCTAATTTTTAAAGTCATTGCATCCCATTTTTCATCAAAAGAATCAATTACTCACTATGGAGTTTGGGGGATTATTCATTAAAGTGTGAATTCGACTGTCGAATTTGCAAACAGCGGATTCCCATAGCAAATCCACGACAATTTCCCCATTGTAAAGTCACAACAATTTTTTAATGTTAATAATAAAGTCGCAACTGTGACGATATTCTCATTATAAAGATGCAATTGCAACAGTAGCAGCCTATTGCGACTGTCTTTATTTGGCAAATTCACACCTATACCCAACAATTCGGACTTTAGTGAATAACCCTTGGTCTGAGCATTTTGCCAAACTGGGACGATATATTCTACAATGAATAATAACATTAATGTTGATATCAGTATGCACTAAAAGGTGTGGGGCTTTTTTCAATGGATTGCTATTTATATCAGCGTTTCCCAAATGGTGGGTCACGACCCGGTACCAGGTCACGAAAGTAAAATGCCGGGTCACGAGAGTGCGTATGGGTTTTCATGACTGAAAACTAGTAATGGACTTCGCGCACGGCACCGCTCATGAATATTCATGAGCGGTGCCGTGCGCGAAGTTCTTTACTAAGTGGGTCATGAAGGATAAGCACAAAAATAACCGGGCCACGGAAAAATAAGTTTGGGAAACGCTGATTTATACATATTGTTCTTTACAAACAGCAATTAATTTTTTGAATCAGTCCTTTATAAATCATCAGAACCAAAACGTTTAGCAAATAGAAAAATAGTGCTGAAAAACAGCCCCGAGGCTGGGACAATGGATCTCACTACAAATAAGGGTGAATTGTCGCATAGTGTAGTGAATTCACTTTAGGAGGCACATTCACTGGTTAATAAATATGTCCTTTAATATTTTTATTAAGTAACTATTTAGTTGGATTCAAATATTCAGATCTCTTACTTAAAGGGACACTAAACTCTTATTTATAATGTTCATAATGCATAACTATGGGCACTGAAGTTCACTTTGAAAGTTGCAAACAGATAGTTGCAGTAAAGAAATATTTATGTTGACAATATGATTCTACATTCCGATTGTAGTCTTTCTAAGAAAGGATCCCAGTTGACACCTGTAAACCTATTTGACCCAACAGGATCAGTTGCAGGTGCACTGAACATTCTAATTTGTAAAGCTGTGTTTCAGTGATGCCTCACTGAACATAGTAACATAGTTTATAAGGCTGAAATAAGACACAAGTCCATCCAGTTCAGCCTATTTTCCTGCAATGTTGATCCAGAGGAAGGCAAAAAACCCATGAGGCAAGAGCCAATTATCCTCATATTAGGGAAAAAAATTCTTCGTGACCCCTAACATGAAGACACTTTAAAATATCAATATTCAATATTTATAATCAAAATTCAGTTACAAACATGGATGACTCATAAAGAGTGAACAGTAGCGTAAATGCCGGTATTCGCATCCTTTCGTGACTTCTTCAATCCCGCTTAATGCAACAAACTCAATGTGATGAATTTTCTTCCAATTCTGACACTTACTCCTGTCACAGACTTACGAAGCTCTTTGCATCACTTTGCGTGCATGTGCACAGGTAATTCGGCTACTTAGCATGCGACGGAGTCTGGCGAAGGAACAGATTCTGCAAGGTGTACTGCTCCAAATTCACCTGTCTGATTTTTGCCACATCAGAGTGGCCAATTAAGGGGGGTTGATGGCAGGGCTCCAGTGTTGCGTAAGGCAACTATTCATTCCAAAGTAACAATGGCAACTGCGACTAAATAAGTCTACTACTAAATATGAACTGGGCACAAGGTGACATATAAAAATAAGTATTTTTCACTTATATACAGTTAGTGGGATATGATGAGACTGACGTCACTGCCCTTCACTGGAGGAATTCTCCTCACTCCGCATGACTTCTCATCCTACTACTGTGCGACTGACTACGCCGCACAACGCATGAGATGGCGTTTGTCACTGTCCGCTGCTTCATGAATAAGGAAAATTTCAATTTGCATCTTCCTGATCATAGTGACGGGAAGAGAAGTGAAGTCACTATGCTTGCCAAATTCACACTTTAATGAATGACCCCCTATGTCTTCAGCCAATAGTTCTTCTTTTATATTGGGGCTACATAAGTATTTTCACCTAATTTATGTAACAAGTGGATGGCCACAATTGTGTTACACATTGTGATTTAAATACAAAAATGCTGTTGACAGCATTTTACTGTATTACTCACAATATGTTGTATGAGCAAGCAGCACATAAAAGTCACCGGGAGTGAAAAATGAGGATGATTTGTACTGAAAGTAATAGAAATTGTACAGTTCTTATTTGTAATTTTGCAGCTTTGAAACATGGCTAATGTCCAATAATACCATGCCTTTACTTTATCTACTACAGTTACTGAGCTGTCAAAGAAATTTCATTCAACATATAAACAAACTTGTTCTAAGAGCTAAAGTAATTTGATTTTCTTTTTACAGAAAATGTTTGTCACTGCCATAACAAAATGTATCTATTGATTCTTTAAAGGCACACATGCCATTATACTGTATATTAGTATTCATTCATTTGCTATAACAAGTGATTTAGATTGTGCCAGATTGTGATTTAAGGGATCTGATTGGAGGAGCTATAATGTCAATCATTTAGCCCTGCCCACCCGACACTCGGGAAAGAAAAGTCTGGCTGACAGGGAAGATGAAAGAGAGAAACGTTGTATAAAGATACATTTTTTTAAAACACATCTATGTTTACAAAAACGTTTATTTAATTAGTAGAGCCTAATTTAGTACTAGTTTTGAGGTGCACTTTAAGGGGCTTTTATAATTATTACTATCAATATTTTAGCACTGTTTAGAGCTAATTCGCTAGCGATAAACAAATCAATACTGTCCATTTCCTTCTGATCCTTCTTAAGATGGTTCTACTCCTTCATTGGAGTGCAGCTGTGTTTAATTAAATTGATTGGACTTGGTTAGGAAAGGCACACACCTGTCTATATAAGACCTCACAGCTCAGAGACAGAATTGTGGCAAGGCACAGATCCGGCAAAGGTTACTGAAGAATTTCTGCAGCACTCAAGGTTTCTAAGAGCACAGTGGTCTCCATAATCCTTAAATGGAAGAAGTTTGGGACAACCACAACCCTTCCTTGACCTGGCCGTCCAGCCAAACTAAGCAATCATGAGAGAAGAGCCTCGGTGAATGAATGAAAAGAACAATTAATATATACAGGTATCCAGGGTTGATTTAAAAGGTCCAAACTGAGCAATTGCCCAGGGCCTCCAAAACCTAGTAGGGTTGTACTTCAAACAGACCCATGTGTTCACTCTCTCCGTGTGACACAAAGCAATCAAACACAGCAGTAAATAGGGCCCCTCTGAACTTTACAGCACTGTGTAAGTTTGTGGCGCTTTATAAATAAAATTATACATACATACACTTACAAATGCTCCCAGAACCACTCTATCTGCTCCCACAGGTTACCTACATTTTGTATTGTCAGAACACACGAAGACTGCAGTTTCATTCCAATCTAATTGACTGCATATTTCAATGAGGTTAAATTGTGGAGCTGAAACACCACCTAATCAATCCCTTGTGTCTTGCATTCTGACTTTACAATTCACCCTTTTGCAAAACCGTTTTTATTTAGAGAGTATTGTGAAAGAAAGAAAAAATATCTAGTTTCTGAATCATCTGCAACCCAGCACCCACGCAACCCTGTAAGTAATTCAAGCAGAGGTTGTCAGTGTAAATATAGACATTGCTTATCTTGTAAATATATTCAAAATGTTTTAGTTAAATGAAAACTATAGCGTATATTTATCAGTGAAGTTCCAATTTATTTCATTTTATTTTCCAGTTAAAGAGAGGACATATATTACTGCTGATGGAAAATCCTATTTATTAGCCAATATCAGATGTTGTGATCGCTTTTCTGACCTAAAATTAAATGTTACAGTAAAAATTCAGACAGCTCAATTGGAGTACTTTAAGAAAAAAAAAAATTATTATACACAGTAAAACATGTAAGTTAGGCTTAAATAAAGTGGGTTGATGAGGAGCCGAACTATAGGGCAGTGTCTGTGCCAAGCAATCCCTGAATACTGGTGTTTCTTTGGTTTGAAGGGCTGGCGCTGATGGGGCAAGGGGCCCTGGTGCCAATCCTGCACCCTGGCCCCTGGCTTTCTAGTTATAACCCTGGGGTAGATTATCATAAAAATATAATTTGGCTAGCATTAACTGTTAAATCTGCACATATAAGTTATAAAAAAGCATAGTTTGAATTGTCCCATAGATGCAGTGCCGGCTCTGCCATTAGGCAGAGTAGGCAAATGCTAGGGGCACCTCCTGCCCAGGGGGGCGCCCCTAGCATTTTTTTTTTTTTTTTTACATTTGTGCAGGCCGGCTGGGAGGTTTGTGGGGGGGGGGGTCACCAATATAAAAATTCGAAAACTCTGGCACTCCTGTGTACAACGTCCTTTATTTGTGCATCGTTAAAACAAATAAAAACAAGGCCAGTACATTTCTTGGGAGGGACAACACAGAATCAGCCTTTACACCCCTGATAGAACAAATTT
>WMED01020298.1:0-12195 GCA_019650415.1 Pipa parva
CAGTATTGTTCATTGTGCAATTATTTTCTGTTCAGGGCGCTATACTATACTTGTTTTTTCACTGAAATACATGAATTAGGTTAATTAGTGTTCAGTTAGTTTCCTGAAACTCACTCCATGTTGGCCCTCTTGTCTTTGTATCCACTAAAGATAAAACAGTTTTTTCTTAAGAAGGCTCAAAGCAAAGATAAGCACAGACACATTTTACAGAGAGGGCATTTGTATCATTTGTCTTTTTGTTCCTTACAGTTCTTGGGCCAGGCCGGTCCATGTTGGATACCTCTGTCCATGCAGTGCTGTGTTGTATGCATTTGGAAGGGAAGCTGCAGGCCGTATCTAGTTTATTGTCCAAATCACTGGCTGGAGAACCTCTGGTAAGGGTCTACACATATCCCTGTGTTACTGGGTAATATGATGGGGACAATTTTATTTGGGGAGTGGGGTTTCGTTTGATCTTTAGTTTTGGTTTATATTTTGCTTTTGTTATCATGATTGGATAGAAGCTAGTAAGCCAGACCTCCTTGTCTCCTTAGTTAAAAAAAGAATCCCTTTTGCAATAAATATCTGTTCAGTGGCCAATATATCGCTTCTGTAGTGTTTTTAAATAATTTCCAGCAGCAGCAGCACATATAATATGCTCATTCCACTGTATACCCCAAAGAAAGCAGTTCCCAGCTGTCTCTCAGGTGTTAAACAGAAGTCTGTCTTTCTGTCTGTTTCCTCAGAAGTCTGCTTATTCCTTTCCTTTGCGCTGAGTTCAGTGCCCATAGATTGCACCTCTGCCAAAGCATGCACCTTGGTCTCTGTTTATTTCAATACGGACAGGAGATTGTACATGGTATACTAGTTCTTACCCTTTTCCAACGTATTTAGTTAGTATCTTCTCAGTGTCTCAATGTTTTGGCACATCACCTTTTGTCTTTACTAAAGAGAGTACTTTACAGCCTCTTATTTTAGATACACTAATAACATCACCTTGTGGTCCTTAATACAACCACATCATTTGTATTGGTTATCCTGCAACACATATGACTTGGATCTTCTGTTGCAAGACATTTTTAACATACACGAATACCATAATGTTGTTTCTGATTTTTTAATAGGTATATAATAAACATGACCATGTTCAAAATGTCTTAAATGTCCTCTATAACGTAATATACCAGTAACGTAAATTCATTTAGAAACTTTCTATTCCTTGTTGAGTAATCTAGGTTTTAGAGATGTATTATAACAGAGCCCAGAGCCAGAAATATGAATCTCTGCCTTTTCTGGGGAAAATGCTATAAAATGTAATTCTCTTAAACTTGCTGTATGCGTCTGTAGAAATACTTCTTAATGCTACCAAATACATTTGAAAACTTTTAACCTTGTTATAGTTGAATTACTCTTTGAAGACCCTCATTGTCTCTTTTACACAATACACAGTGCACAATGTAGTTCAATATTAAACACACAAGTTTTCTACATATTAAAATATATACATCTGCAGCTTTCCCATGAATGGTGAACCATAATCCCCTATATATAGAAGATAGACTGCTCTCAGTCATTCTGCTGTTGGCTGCACATTAGCTCAGCCAATTCCAGACTCACCATGGAATGGAAATGACCTCCTCTTTACATTCCATGATCCCCCTATATGAATGGCATGGCAATATATAAAGATGTATCCCATTAGCTAATCCCAATCCAATCTAGTATCCAGTCTTGCACAAAGAAATATTTCTTCTAGCAGTTCAGGTGTCATTATCTTCCACCAAATTCTTACAGCTTGCTTCCTATCTAGAACTGGATAGCGAAAATGTAGAACGAACAGACATTGCTGGTCATATTCTAAATGCTCCTTGTTTGCACAAGACATGGTAAAGCATTTTGGGATTGCAGTAGGTGACCCCTTTATGGCCAGCAATCTGGCTTCCTGCCCAGTTATACTGTACTAATTAAATCTGTGATTTAAATCTCTGAAAATGTGTGATTTATATAACAGAAAAGTTAAATTGAGGTTGTGTTCAATGATTCATTTTCAACTTATTCTTTGTCATACTCTGTCAGTTTTCTTTTAATGACAAATTCATCCATCTGCTAACCCCCACTTTATATATATATATATATATATATATATAAATACATTTAGAAGTCTATGTATTCTTTTGGGAGAACAACAGTTTTCAGCGTGCAGGAAAACCTTTTTACTTGGCACTGGCAAAGTTGTTCATATTTAGCAATGTCACACATATCTCATCATCTGTCAATATTCTGGCTTCCAGAACCTCCATAGACACCTGGTTTTCTGCATAAGGGCCTCTGTGTTCTCATTCGGAGGGTTTTGTAACTGATGTTTAAACCTTTCTGATTAACAGTAGAGAATATCTGATTTCACTCGTGGAACTGTAGCACCGTTTGGATTTTCTCCAGCTTACCCAAGATTTTCTAGTTGCTTTTTCCTTGCTATACATGCAACCAATTATGTGTTTATTTGAAGGGTAGACATCCATGTTGCATTGATATTCTTTAGAGCACAAACTTATGTGGACAAAAATAAGAGAGGGCAAGTGAAATCAACTGTGCTTTTCTAGTTTTTAAAATTGCCTTTATACTGGTGATAGCTGCTCCATGCCTATAGGTTTTTACATGTTCATAAGAGTGCCCTAAACATACCGTACATGTTTAAAATGTAACTTTTCTTCCTACAGAATGGGATGGTAACCAAGGATCTGAGTCGATTGAAAACTCTTCTGGCTGAGATTGAGGTGAGTTCAATGGCAAGGATCAAGTATGTGTGAGTTATGTTTTTGCTAATCTGTTTTTCTTTCTCCCTAATAGATGCATGGTGGTTCAGGCATCTTGTCCACTTAACCTCTAGGTTATCTTTGCTCTGCTTTCAGCAGTGAGCCATCTCTTAATGCAGCCTGAAAGATGGGGATAATTTCAGTCTTTCAGTAAGCTTCACCACCCCAACAGCAGAGCAATCCCAGAAGTCCATCTTTGCAAACACAAGCCCCTGAGCTTATCCCTGACCACTTGTCCAAACTTCAAAGTTGCAAAGGTGTCCATAAGCTATTTTATAGTACATTCTTTATTCGTCCCCCTCAAACCATGTCATCAGCACCATCTGCAAAAGAAGATGCTGGCTTTTAGTAATCTGGTAGCTATGACAAAATCTACTTATCTTCTGTACCATATCTGATTAACACTACTATCTGTAGCAAAGGAAGTGGGAGAAGCTTCACTGTTCACGTCTTTTTCCTACTGCATGTCGTTAGCTGGTCATTTCTGCTTCCTCTCTCTGTCTGGAGATTTTTTTAACCTTCAACTCATATCACTCATTCTTCTTAGTCAAGGATTATACTCTTCACTAGTAGGTCATCACGTTGTTATCTATTGTTAGATGCCTGGGAACACTGTCCATAGAAGTGATTTCAGGGTTATTTCAAAAATTACTTGTCTGCACTGGGTGTATTATAAAATTTCAGGAGCAGCAGACATCAGTGTGCCTTATTTTATGTGGAGCAATGTTCGCAGACAGGGCACCAGACAAAAGCTCTTGTAGATATATCTCCCATACCTTTGAGAGCATCTAGAAAATTTCCAGCAGAGTATATTTGCTATGTGTCCTTCTATCCAGTTCTGGAAAATCTTTGTTTTAAGAAGATAGTGGATCCAACCCGAGCAAGATGAACGTATCCTCTCCTGAATCAGATTCAGGACCACCCTCCGTAGATTCCAGTGTTGCAGTTAAAAGAACAGTCTGGGCAAAAAATAATAATACTATTTCTTTATGTTAATTGCTAACTTTTATTAAATGTAATTTATTATCATTAAAAAAAAAAATTCTTACCTGAAAAGAAGTGCTTCCATGTTGCAGAATCCATCTTCAGTCTCTGGGGACTTCATGGCGTCTCTAATCACCCGTTCCCTCTAAAAAGTGCAGTGCTCTCCAGCCACGCTGATAATGAAGACCTGCGTCGGCCTTTCCTATGTCACTTGGGAGAGCGAGCACGTGATCAACGTGTCCTCCCTGTATGATGAGCAAGCGTTCCTATGTGACATAGAAAATGCCAACGTGGGACTTCATTATCAGTACGCCTGGTGAGGACTGCGCTTCTTAGAGGGAATGGGTGATTTGGGAGGCCGTAGAGACTGAAGATGGAGTCTGCAACACAGAAGTGCTCTACAGCACTTATTTTACAGGTAAGAATTTTATTTAAAAAAAATAAATAAATAAATTGCATTTAATAAAAGTTAGTAATTAACATAAAGAAATCAAGGTGTTTTTCTTATTTTAGCCCATACTGTTCCTTTAAAGCAGCGGTTCTCAACCTGTGGGCCGGGGTCGCGAGGCTGGAAGTGCCCGCAGGAACCCTTCTTATAAGGGTTCCTACCGGGTGACGTCAGCCTTAAATGTCACCACACGACGCGCGTACGTGATGACGTGCGGCCAAAACGTCATCATGTGCGGCGCGGTGACGTCAGCGCCGGGAGTCCCTGGAATGAAAAGGTTGAGAACAGCTGCTTTAAAGGGATACTAACACATATATTTTCTATTCTAAAGCTCTTTAGAGTCTACCTGTGAGACATGTTGTATCTTTTTTTTTTGTTTTTGTTTAGTTGCTCCTGTAAGCTAAAATCCATACCCAATTTTTGTCATGTAATGTCTTTGAGTCCTGGGAAATGGAGTCCCAGGCTGTATCAGTTTGCTAAAACTGGTTGTGTATGGGGTTATTTGATTAAAAGCTACCCTGCAAGACTGTGTGTATTTAATTAGTATTCAGAGTTAAAGTGCACATGTTACCTCAAAACTAATACTAAATTAGGTTGCAATAAGGAAATAAATGTTTTGTAAATATATATGTATTTTAAAAATGTACCTTTATACAGTGTTTATCTCTGTCATCCTCCCTGTCAGCTTGACTTTTCTTTCCCGAGTCGGGTGGGCAGGGCTAAATGATGACTGACTTTACACCAATCCAATCAGATCCCTGCTAGATCATGATTTAAGGGATCTGATTGGAGGAGCTATAATGTCAATCTTCATTTAGCCCTGCCCAACAAGACTTAGGAAAGAAAAGGCAGGCTAACAGAGGAGATGACAGAGAAACACTGTATAAAGGTAAATTTTTTAAAATACATATATATATATATTTACAATAACATTTATTTAATTAGTAGAACCTAAATTAGTATTAGTTTTGAGGTGACAGGTGCACTTTAAAGAGGTAAAGTAAGCTGTATAATCCTTTTTGTGTTTAGTAAGTTATAATCTTTAGAGTTTAGTAACCAGGTCTTCAGACATGACAGGAATCAGGAATATTTTTTAGCTCACAGTAGCAACTGTCAAAAATTACAAAATTATGACTTATAGGTAGCTTAAAAAGATTTTTAGAATAGTGAAAAGAAACACATCAGTATCACTTTAACAAATGGGTGGAGTTTCTTAATTCAGCACACTCTGTCATGGACCCAAGATCCATCCAAGGACATAATTTAAAGGAGACCTAAAGTGAAAAAAACCCCCCCAAAAAAACAGTTAAAATAGTTACTTCATACAGGGCTGGTTGATTACAGTCACGGCATGAGCTGTGCTGTAATTAGCCGGCTCCCGATGCTTCCTCTGGCGCCTCCTGCACAGCGCGCTGGCTGACTGAGAGGCCAGCACGCAGCTCCTTCTTCCTGCTTCACCAGCCTCTTCCATCATCACCCTCCTTGTGGGGAGTGTTCTCATTGGACCCCACAATGAACGTGATGATGTTTTAGCCCTGTAACACCCATGGTGTTACAGGGTGGGAGGAGCTGCGGCTCTGGCTGGTAGTCAGTACTGTGAGAAGCATCGGGGGAATCATCATGAGACGGCTAATTACAGCACAGATTATGCTGTGACTGTAATCAACCGGCTCAGTATAAGTTAAGTATTTTAATTGTTTTTTGTTTTTTTTTCACTTTAGTTCTCTTTTAAAAGACAAAATAAACATATCAGTATATTTCCAGCTTATGATGATCTAGAACAGATGATCTTTGTGGTAGAACTGCTTACACCTTTCCCATAATTTTAACTTCCTGTACTCTTTTCCTGAAGTTAATGTGGTAATATACATAACTTGCTTTCTTTGTGTCTGAAGCTGCCTCATTCAGTAAGGTTGCAGACAACAAGTTAGGGACTATTTAAGTGTTTTCCAAGTAGTTGGCTTGGTATTATGTCCCATATTTGATTTGGCATGAGTAGCTACGGCTATACAGAGATGGAGCTATATGTCAGAAAAACCTCTTACAATTGTTTGTGGTCCTTTTCTACAAATTTTCTGTATCTTTCAAGGTTAAACACTTATTCACCTCTCAGTTCCACAAACTAATTAGTAAAGCACCTTTCACAAAGCATTTCTTTTAGTTATCTCAAAAGTGTAACTTTAAACCATCAGTGGTTTCATCATTAATAAATCAAGTTTCCAAGGCACACTTCCCCCCTATCCCAAGACCAAACCCACTTGATCTAAGATACAATAGAATTCCTTTGCTAATGACAAGGGTTCTTCTGCCTTGCTTCCAAGCTGCTGTATGTACATTTGATTTATAAGCACACCTGGGTTTTACAGCTTTTTAGCAACATTTTAATAATGTTGAAATACAGACATGGAAGAAGTGATTTGTTTAAGTAGATTACAAGTATAGAATCACATCACTCTAAGTGCCTGGCAGTGATTAAAACTAGAGGATGAAGGTCCCTGCCCCATGGAGCTTCTATCATCAATCTAAATCATATAGTTCAAACCTTCTCACTGTCTATTTTTGGGTCATTCTTCTGGAACTTGTCCATCTCCATAGCAAAGGTTTCTAGTCCAGTCAATTCATTGTAACCAAAAAAGAATAATTCCTCAGTTAGGTTCAAACTCTAAAAGCCTTGTATTGGGTCATCTGGGTGTCAAAGTTCAAGATAGTCCTTTGGATATAACAGCCACGAGAAAGTGCTTTTTTTCTTAGTGTGGAAACTGGTTCATCTTCTAGCTAAATTGTTTTACTATGTGTTTATTAATTATATCTCTGGTTAAAATTATCGCTTGGTCAACTTATTTTCATGGTGCCTTGTTTGATGTGAATTAATTGGTACCTAAAGTTGCAGGCACAGATAAATCTTTTCTGATTATCCCTTTAAAAGGTACAACTCCTAACATTACTAGATTTTCTGCTTAACCTTTTCCTATCCTGTGTCCCCTAGAGGGGGGACATTCCAAAAATTCTGTTCCAATCCTTGGTCCCCAGGCAGGGGACATCAATATTACAGACGTATTATTTCCTGCTAATTTCTTTGATAAAATTCACTGTTATTGCATGAAACGTCTAATTTCACGTTTTTTTTTGCCAAAAATATTAGGATTTCAATGGGCGGAACAGGAAATTTTATTGGATAGGAAAAGGTTGATGATTAAAACGTAGTTGAAAATGCTTCAAAAGCTTACCATGTACACTTTTTATAATGGAGGAGTGAAAGAGACAAGGGATGATATGATTGAACCATTTGAATACATTAAGGAAGTTGAGAGTTCTGGAAGGAAAAAAATATTTATATATAACGGAGACTAGAGAGCACAATCTGAATGAATTTGGGTGGAGACATTAATGTAGTTAATTTTTCCTTTTTTTTTTTTTTTTTTTGTGTTTTTAGACTGCTAGCAATACGGTCAGGTCCGGTGGTTATCATGCAGAAGATTTGGAAGATGGTAAGAATCAGTAAGGGGAACAGTCCAGAGTGGGGATTATGTGGAAACTAAGGGGGTAATTCAGGAAAGTGCAAATTTACCTGGTGATCCTTCAATTCACATCGCCAAAATGGTTATGCGCTCGCTTCTGTCCTGCATGCGGACATCAGCCAACGCTTTAAAGGTATTCCAGTCTCGCGAGGTGAGGCTGGAATACCTTTAAAGTGTTAGCTGATGTCCGCATGCAGGACAGAAGCGAGCGCATAACCGTTTTGGCGATGTGAATTGAAGGATCACCAGGTAAGTTTGCACTTTCCTGAATTACCCCCTAAGTGTATGTTTATCTTCTTTGATCTCTATTGATTCATTTTATTTTTCAACAGCTTGGTTTATAGAATGGCAGCAGTGGTAGCTGTCCTGCCCAATAATGTAGAACAGCAACTGGTCTTTAAAAGAAACACAAAATAAAATTGAAAATAAAGTATGACTGCACTACATGATCACATCATTTAGTAAATTTCTCATTGCTGGTGCTGGATTTTACAGGTTAAATGAGGTACAGCTTCTCTGGTTCCAGAATTTTTACAAGCGTGACTTTTCCTGCGCCCTCATTTCTGGCTATCCCACAATTTTCTCCAGTATGTCACAGTGCTTCTTATGAAAATTCCTTTTAGTTTTAAAATAGTGTTTTCTTCCTGTCACCATCGGAGCAGAGCTCCGATCATCCTCTGCTGTTTCTACTTGTGTCTTTTTTTTTTTTTTTTAGTCACTGCAGGGCCTTATTTCTTTCCCCAGCAGCTCCTAGTGTAAATCCTCTAATTGGCAAGCAACATTTGAGTGAGTTATAGATGGATGTTAGGCATTTTCTGCATTTTTCTGACCATTTCCCTCCTTTGTTACTGGATTGTAGAGTTTTAAACTGTGCTTATGTGATTTTACTGTTATATTCTTCCCCAGAAGGTGTCCTTTACAGAGCATCAGTCACAAGTATTTATTATTATTCATTCAAGTGAAATTATTTCAGAATCCCTGTCTGGGGGAGAGTTTGCTTCCCATTCTCAAAGGGTGTCAGTTGAAACGCTCATAAGGGCAGCAATTGACACTGCATATATAGGACACTCTTTCTAAGGAGAACCTTAATAAGGAATTATTTAAGAAAAAACAAAAATCCATCACTGTTTTTCCTGCTCGTAAACACCTAAAGCAGACAATGACTGATTAATGGCATTTTCAGCTTTCCAGACATTTTGAATCTCTTTATCCCTTTTCTAAAGGTTGATTCAGAGGTGGGGAGACTCTCCACCCCAGGTTGGATGCTTCAGTTTTTCACTTACCAAAGCATATCGCCATTCCTCAGATGCAGACAGATGCAGCTTCTCTTAAAATGGAAGCTTCTCATATTCTCTACTCAGACCCTCTTTTTTTGCTATTGCATGGGTTACTAGAACTGTCCAGACCTGGCTTTCCAATTTATTGGAAACAATTGAGACTGGTACTCCTACAAATGAGGTGTTGCTGCTACTTCAACTCCCTATAGAGGTGGCTTCATATATTGGAGATGCAGCCCTAGACTCAGCTAGACTAACTGCACTGAGTGTCAGTGAATTTCATAGCAGCCAGATGAGCTCTGTAGTTATGAGTTTGGGTACCAGATCCTTTAAAAAAAAAAAAAAAAAAAAAAAAAAAAGTTGCGCCCTTCCTTTCACAGGGGCAAGGAAATCTATTTTTGTTATAGAATTGTAGAAAATCATTTCTCAGGCCACAGGAGGAAAGAGCACTTTTCTACCACAGACTCGTCCTCTGAAATCCAATTTCACAGACAGTCCTTTCCTTCATACGAGGCCAAACCCTCGAGAGAGGGTAACATCTTTTCCAAACTTAAAACAAGATCCAGATGTGCTTCTACTTATCCCCCCATGTGGGGACAGAGGAAGAAGCAGCAAAAGTCCTTCGCAGACAAAACCGCATTCAGCATTTCTATCTGGTGACAGTCTTTCTCACTTCAGAAACATCTGGCAGGCTATGACATCTAGCCAGTTGGGTTAGAAGACTCCTATATGCACTTTCCCATTAGGGGAGATCATCGGAGGTTCCTTAGCTTTGTGGTAAGGTAGCAGCCACTTCTAGTTTACAGCACTCCCATTCAACCTCTTCAGCCCTGAGGATCTTCACAAAGATCATTGCAGCTCTCTCTTCAATTCTAAGATTGCAAGGATCCGCAGTTCTCCTTTATTTGGATGACATGCTTTTAAAGGCTCCCTCATTTGCAAAAACAGAGGATTCTCTTTACAGGGGAATAACCCCTACTTCAGGCCCACGGATGGCTGGTAAACTTTTAAGAGTCTTTTCTAGTTCATTCACAGTGCATGGTGTTTTTAGGTTTTCTTCTTGACACCTGCCTTCAAAGAGGAAAAAATTCAAGGAATATCACAGGGGATTTTAACTCTTCACGTGACTACAGTCATATCCATCAGAAGGGTCATAGGTTTGATAGTATCAGCAATCAAAGCAGTTCCCTATGGAATGTTTCAGATGCATATTCTAAGGTCTTGGTCTGATCCACAAAGTTATTTAGTAAAACAAATCACCCTGTCTCCAGAAGCAAGAAAGTCTCTTCTTTGGTGGCTAACACCCCCATAATCTTTCAGGGCAAGGGTTATAGACCTTACCTAGGTGGTCAGTCATAACCACAGATGCCAATCTCTCAGAGTGAGCACTGTTTCATAATCAGTTGGTTTGGTCTGCAGAGGAGTTGCACCTTCTGTTCAACTTCCTGGAGCTCAAAGTGATCTGGAGTTCCCCTTTCTCCCTAAAATCAGATTCTGGGACACAGCATCCAGATCCAGTCAGAAAATGCCACTGCAGTAACATGTCTAATCACCAGGGAGGAACCAGAAGCAAGTTGGTCATACATGAGGCAGAAAAGGTTCTAGCATGGACAGAACTTAACCTAGTCCAGCTGTCTGTTATTCACATTCTAGGAGTGGAAATACCTAAGCAGATTTCTTCAGCCAAAAGTCTCTGGCTAATTGAAACATTATTTTTTTCAGATGTTGGTCAGCCCTTGGGGCTGACCCATAGTGGCATAATGGCAACCAGGCACAACAAAGGGGTTCAGATCTTCTCTCAGTGCAGAGACCTCCTGGCTCTGGCAGCAAATGTGTGAAGGCCAACTTAATGGTTTTTCAGCCTAGGATACTTATTTCCACCTATCGCTATGCTACCCAGGATCCTAAAAAGACTCAAACAGGAACAAGCTCCTTTAATTCTTGCGTGCAGGACATCAGCGGGTGCATAACACCATGTGCCAAGTGAGCCAAAGGCTTCGCAGCTCACTTCGCACAATGGTGAATTAGGCTGTAAATCCCTCAACCTCTCCGGCAGAGGGATCCTGCCAACGGTAATACCTACTATGTTACAAGTGTGTAAGCCTTCATCAGATAACATTTATCACAGAGCGTGGAAGAATTGCAGCAATTGGTGCACCTCTTAGGGGAGCCACTATTTATCTTATTTCTTTTCCAACAGAAGCTTTCTTCCATTATGGAGGTTCAGAAATTTAAGGGTGCTCTTCAGGTCCACCCTCATTTTTGCCATCCCATTCTACTCTGGGACCTCAATCCTGGTGCCTTGAGCTCTGTAGCATTCTCCTAATGAACCTCTGAGATCAGTTGGTCTTTTTGTTTCCTCAAATTTTTTTTTTTTTGGCAATTGTCTATCAGGAGAGTTTCTGAGATAATGGCTATTATCCAAGCTACATTATCTCATCCTTCACAAGAATAAGGCTTTGTTATGGACGCATCTGTCTTTTCAGCCAAAGGTGGTATCCACTTTCCACATTAATCAGGCTATTCTCCTTACGTCCTAGCTCAACTTCAAAGACAGAGAAGAGGCTTCCCTCTCTGGTCATAGAGTTCTTAAGATATACTTATCCAGGGTTTCAGAGATGCGCAGGTAGAACTTGCTTATTCTTAATTTTGCCAGTCCAGGGAAGGGTCAGGCTGCTAACCCTTGCACTATTGCACGTTCAGCATTTTAGAAGTGTACAGGATCTTTGCAAAGACGGTGCCCTCAGGGATCCTGGCTCACTCCACCAGATGGGTTGGTTAATCATGGGCAGTCAAACAAGCAGCTTCAGTAATACAGCTTGCAATGCTGCAACTTGGTCCTCACTTCATATATTTACCATATTTTATGATTTTGATAAATTTGCTTCAGCTCAGGCTAGCTTGGGCAGGAAGGTTTTGCCTACAGTTTTTTAATCTTCATGTTATATGGAGAATAGCATTTGATTTGTTACTTTAGTTTTGCTTCTTTTATTTTGAGCAGGCATTAGCCTTATGTTTTTTGAGCACTTGCTCCCTTTTCCCTCCCTGTATTTTGGCTTTTGGATGTCCCCAAAGGGTTCTGCCTGTGTCCACCAATATCTGCGAGAGTAAAACTGATTTTTATTACTCACCTTGAAATAAATAAATAAATAAATATATATATATATATATATATA
>WMED01020299.1:0-10148 GCA_019650415.1 Pipa parva
CGGTGCCAGCAGGGGGGGGCGCCCAAGGGGTGGTTCGCCCAGGGCGCAAATCTAGCCAGGTCCGGCCCTGTGTACAGGTTATAGCACACTGATGTTATAGGGGCCTAATAATACAGTACATTGTATCCTGCCAGTGGAGCACAGGGGAATGTGGGGGAAAACAGTGGCCAGGTCTAAACAGCAAATACAATTTAGCATTTATCCCACTTGTGCAATGAGAATAATAAAAACAAGCGTCTGATCTGTTGCTAGTGATTTCTTCTTTTGGAACTGCATTCTGTCACTCTCCACTGCCTCTGTCACATTTTAAATTTACAGCATCTCCTCATCTCTTCAACGTCTGCCTATCACAGGGACTGTCTTCCTGAAGTTGGTCTATTGCAGCCATCTGTTTCATTTACAGAAAATGATGTTTAGTTTGATAATAGTTTGATAGACTAAATCCATCATGGAGCTTTTTGATTGTTTCATCACCATTTGAGGGCCTCTAATCCTGTTAAATCTTTATTTTGTTTGTTTCTGCAGCGATGCATAAACATTTTTACTGGTTTGCTTTGGCTGCTTTAGCAGTGTGAACAACTGGATTGCTTGAATCAAAGAGCTTCTTTCCTAGTGGTAGACAGTCATCTGAAGCACCGTATAGGCTGGGGGGTGGTGCCCTGTTACCTTATCCTTCTTCTGTGGCAGCTGGCACCTGCCCTCCCATGTGCCTGACCACTACAGCCAGTAGCAGCCCTGGCCCTATTGGTGTCCTAGGCAACCCCCACTTGGCGCCTCCCCGGCCCGTGACACCCCCTGCCCCCACACTGCCCCCCTTGCCGCATGCCCCCCACTCACCTCCAACAGCGCCGTCGCTAGTAAGAAAAAAAAAATGCACGCGAGCTCCCCCCTGGATACTCGGCGCCCCTAGCATCTGATTGGTTTTAATATTTTTTTGTGTGTGTTCTCACTTTTGATACAAAGAATAAAATATTTGTGTGCACTTTATAAGAGAGCCCCACTCTTTCTTTCCTGTTTCCATGTACTTTATATTGGCTCCATAAATAGCACCCACATTTAATTCCTATCAAGTTATTGGATTGCTCACTACTGATTTTCTCTTTTTATATGGAATTTCTGCACTCTATACTGGAGGTTTCCACAGTAGTTGTTGATGCAACCAAATATATTTAAGCAATGCTATATAGAGGCTAAATAATAAAGTAATTATATTTTTATAGTTGCTAATATATATCTTTCCTTTTTTCTACTTTTTTTCTTTATTAATAGATATGTCTAATGATAACCTGGAATTTAAAAGACTAGCCAAATTACAATCAGCATTTGACATACATACAACTCTATCTACCAACACCCACCATGTAAATACAATTTCAATTCAAAATAAGATAATTAATCTTTCAAAAAAAGAATCCAACGTGTAGTGGAACATCCACAGCTTGGTAAAATATAAAGAATACAATATAATACCCAGAGGTCTCAGACAGACTACACTACCAGCCTGGGAACCTGAAACCACTTTTAAGACTGATTGGGAACAAATTCTACATAACTTCTCCATTCAGTTGATCGAGCTAATTATTAAGTACGATACCAAACGCCTTACAGAATTAAAAGTAGAATTAAACTCACTCGTTTCCAAACTCAAATCTAATACTTCACCTTTAGAATTTGATAGTTTCTCCAAAGATTTAGAAGTAAAAATTGACAAATTAGATTCTGAACTAGCCAACAGAAAACGCAATAAATTAATTAGAGATCAAAAAGACTACTCTAGTGGTCAGATCTATGGGTGGAAACACAAAGACAATAGACACAATAATACATATATCAGATGTGACAATAGATTACATTCTATGATCACAACTAGAGAAACTACAGACTCAGAGACCAGCTCGTCTTCTTTTTTGGACGTAAGTTCAGATCCCGAAAATACAAGATCAGGCGAGGCAAGCGTCTCATTAAGAGATCGAAAAAGATGGGGATACCAATCACAAATCCACTCGTGGAAAATTCTGGGATCGGAAACCAACATACAAAATGGGGGTCAGAAAAACGATACAGAAAACCTAAAGATTATAAATCTTTCAAATCATATCTTGACAAACCCTCAAAGGTCAGTTCTAGAGAAGGGGCTAAACTTTTGCCCCACTTCAGAATGTGACAAATTTGAACTTGCTAAGGACATCTTCTTGTTTTGCAGGAAACTCGCACTAAAAGCCTATTATTCATCCAATTCAGATCCCCTGCAAGACAAGGAGACAGATATAGAACTTGCTGAGCAAAACTACAGATTGACAAGTAAGTTTAGGCCCAAATACACATTTACTCCGCCCTTTTCTGATTATTCAAGTTAAGATGTATTTTTTCGCTGTGTACAACAAGACATAAAATCTATGCCCCAGAAGAAAGTGTATGCAGGTAATTTAACTGCTAAAGAAAAACAGGCTATACAAGAACTAAGAAATTCCACAGATATTGTAATTAAGAGATCAGTCAGGAAACGTGGTTTTGTGGCCTACAAATTTATACATACAAGAAGCTATGAGACAGCTCAATAATACTTCTTCTTGTAAACTTCTCTTTTCCAATCCCACAGAATCATATTAAATTCAACTCCAAAATATCGTTAACTATGCACATCAAAAAGGGATAATCAATACCCAAATTAGAGATGATCTATTACCGGCACATCCCATCACCCCTACTTTCTATATGTTGCCCAAAGTGCATAAAAATAGGGACATTCCACCAGGCAGGCCCATAGTTGCAGGTATGGGATCTCTATTAGAGGCCTCTTGTGATTATGTAGACGTATACCTTCAGCCGCACGTTCTCTCTCTCCCATCCTACATTAAAGACACCAGTGATTTTATTACTAAGATCAAAGATACTCCACTGCAACAAGAACATATACTAGTTACATGTGACGTTGAGTCACTGTACACATCCATCCCCCATCAAAAAGGGCTTAAAGCAGTGGAGTATTTTCTAAACATGGAGTCGCAGGATAGACTCGTACACAACGAGTTTATCGTGCGACTCTTAAAATTCATCTTAAACCATAATTACTTTATATTCAATAACAATATATACTTGCAAACATCCGTCACGGCGATGGGGGCCAAATGCGCGCCCTCATACGCCAACCTCTACTTAGGATGGTGGGAGAGAGAATGTGTCTTCAATGAAGATTTGGAATTTTATTCCACATTCATCGATATGTGGCTGCGGTATATTGATGATATATTTATTCTATGGAAGGGACCGTTGAACATCTTGGAAGATTTCCTATACATTTTGAATGACAAAATGCACAATATAAAATTAACTCATCACATATCACCTGACAAAATAGATTTCTTAGACATTACTGTAATGAAAAGTACAGATGGATTTTTATATACCAACCTTTCTGTAAAACCCACCGCTACAAATAGTCTGTTATCATTTAATAGCTTCCATCCGATACCCCTGCACAGGTCCATACCCAAAAGGCAGTTCCTGAGACTCTGTAAGAACTGCACTCTGTATGTTGATTTTGCTCAAAGGGCTAAGGAATTAGAAGACAAGTTCGTTGAACGCAAATATCCGCGTAAGGTCATAAATGATGCTAAACATTCTATAAAATCCTTGACCCAAACCACCGCCCTCCAGAATTCCCAAAGAAAACCCAGGAATAATTGTCAACAAGATATCACCAGGTTTATCACTACCTATAATTCACAATGGTCAGAAATAAAAAATATTCTTAAACACAATTGGCACATGTTACAATCTGACAAGATATTTAGCAAACTAATAATGGATCATGTAACAATTACTGCCAAGCGCAGCAGGTCACTAAAAGACATGATTACCTCTAGTCACTTTGACCCTACAATCAACAGGAGGCTTAGGAATATTCATGCGGTAACTGTACATACTGTAAATTTTTCCCAAAAACACTGAGTGTTCATGTTAGTCAGAATACAAGAACTTTCAGGCTTAAACACTTCATAAACTGTAACTCAGTTAACTGCATTTACCTACTGATTTGCCCATGTGGTAAATTCTATGTAGGGAAGACCATGCAAAAAATTAAGGAAAGACTGGGACAACATCTTTCGAACATCAGACTTGCTAGACAACACACTTTAGCATCTAAGACAATATCTTATGTGGCAGCTCATTTTATGCATGAACATGACCAAAACATCAAAGGAATTAAATGCATTGGACTAGATCATGTTAAATTGGGACGACGGGGGGTGACATTGACAAAATCATCCTACAACATGAGGTTAAATGGATTTATAACCTCAACACTAAATCTCCTAATGGATTAAACGAGGATCTGGACTTTACAGTTTTCATTTAAACAAATCAACAGAACTTGGATATATAATTTTTGATTTTCAATTTATTTATTCATTTTTTGTATTTTTCAACTTAAGGCTGAATATCACTGAAGACTCCAACTTTTGTTAAAATCCAGATTGACATCCCAAGTCATTTTTTTCATCGTTTCGATGCAGATTTAGTTGCTCTTTTGAGGAACTGTTTCAACTCTCCCACCATAATTACTGATTTGCTCCATGGTACTTTAATATATGAAGATCAGCATATTCGCTACATGGACTCTGTTCCTGTCTGGAGAATGGTTCACACTTCTTTGCTGGACACTAGCATGTTTGGATTCTAATCTGAAGTTTGGATTCTCATTTAAAGTTTTTTTTTTTTTTTTTTTTTTTTTTTTTTTTTTTTTTTTTTTTTTTTTTTTTTTTAACTTTATTCATTTGTACATTAAGACATCTATATTAATAGATATAAGGATTAAACTTACATATTTGCGAGATTGTATTTGTGTGTCGTATGCTGTTTATTTAGACACTGATCATATCACAAATGCTGGCTGCTTAAATATTAACAGCCGAATGTTGTTTATATTTATATCGCTGGACTATGACTGTTCAGCACCATAGAACTACAATTCCCTTACATTTCCGGGATGTACATGCATTGCCAACATTGTAAAGAGGGCCGTGCGTCATCACGTATGATTACGCGATGACGTCGGCCGTCAAAATGCGTGGTGACGTCACCGCGCGTACCGGCCCCTAATGCTATATAAAACCTTAAACTCGTGAGAGACCACATGACCGCGAGAGGAAGCAGCGAACAGCGAAATGCGTTTGGTCTGCCCTATAAGAGTGCCTGACTGCATTTGTTCCTCCAATACTCAGCGTCCCAATTTCACTATTGTATACCCTGCTTACATGGAGGAATTTACTAACAATCTGTGACAGTGACTGACGATATTTATACCTTAACTAGGTTCATTTACTTATTATATATAATTGTGTCACTCAGGAACAATGATTTAAGCATTTTACAACATATGAAATTTAATGGCACTCTTTCTACATTGGTTTTATTTGTTTTAATTGGTTTTAATATTTTTTTGCGTGTGTTCTCACTTTTGATACAAAGAATAAAATATTTGTGTGCACTTTATAATAGAGCCCCACTCTTTCTTTCCTGTTTCCGTGCCCCTAGCATCTGCCTAGGTGGCCTAATGGGAGGGCCGGCCCTGACTACAGCCAATCTACGATACAGCAGCCATACATTTGCAGGGTGCAGCAGAGGCACTCCAATGGGCCACATTTATTTGGTTAAAATAGCCTAGGAGTGCAAAGCAAATGCTTACAGGTTGCTTGTGCTAACTGCAAAATTAAACTCAGAAACAGACACTGAAGTCTATGCCAAAGCACATTTATGGTGAATTATTCTCTTTTTAGGTGGCAAAATAAACTGGCAGGGCGATGACTCGCTACTAGGGAGTGTCTGTGCATGAATTTATGAAAAGGTCACTTTTGCATGGAGGTTATTTTTATTTACTCCTGTGGATGAACTGTGTGTTAGCTCTTTGGAGCAGGGACCGCATTCCCCTTGTATCAGTTACTGTTTGGCATGTATCTTCATGATTATTTGACTGTAATTTGTTTCACTTGCGTATATTTAACATGTCTGTATTATAATTGTAATGCTACATTGTTCAGCGCTGAGTAACATAAAGACACTTTACAAATCGTAATATATATACCTGCATGGTGCCAAGCCAATAAATGTTTTGTAATAGAGTATTCGCTTCCCTCTTACCAGCTTTGCCACCCGCCCTGTGCTGCGCAGATATCACAATATGTTTGAGTGTAAGCCAGGCAGATACAAATGCAGCCACTGAAATGAAAACCGTAATCTTTAATACGAGAGAGTTCTTTATCCTCTCCTGTGTTCACCGCCTTTTATGAAGCTTCCCTTGATATGGAAATACTCTTTCCAAAATCTTCAACTTGTTTCTGTAATAAAAGAAAAAAAAAATATGACAATAATCTGACACTAGTGATGACAGGTTAGACTGCATAAATGTGTGATGGAGCTATTTATTTATTGGCCACCTAGTATTAAGTAAAACAAGTGATAAAATGATAGATTTGGACCGATGTTGCAGAATAGTCATAGCAATTGGGGGGGAACCAAGCATTTGGAGAAGCGGTTTTTCAGAGATAACAGGAGGAAGGGCTGGGTTTCTCTTATAAACCTCTGCTCCAAGTGCTTGTTGTTTATTTTATTGCTCCAATTATTCTGCAAAATTGGTGAGCCTAAACCCCTCATTTTGGGGATTATTGACTAAAGTGACATTTCGACTGGTGAATTCTTGAACAGAGTATTCCCATAGCAAATCTGCATCTGCAACAGATTTAAATTTCCCATAGTAAAATCGCTATTGCGACAATATTCCCATCATGAAGTTGTCACTATGACAGTAGCAGTCTATTGCGACTGTCTTTTAGTTGGCAAATTCACATCATTACGAAACAATTCAGACTTTAGCCAATAACCCCCTCAAACTTTTGTTCTAGTTAAAATTAGGCAACCAATAAATAGAAAGCAAGCTTTTGTACAAGCTTTAGTGTCTTGTCTCCAAGAATTAAATGAGCACATTTTCTGAAAGGGATCCAGAGACCAAAGAGAACCAACAAAAAATGTAGCAAAACCAGTCTTGAGCGTTAAGAGAGAGTGTTATAGGACCTGTTTCAGTGGTTGCGCTTGTTGGTTTAAGTTAAAATAAGGTCTGGAATCAAAGGGAGAGAATCTACCTATAAAAGATAATTGATTATGATGATACTTGGAGATAGCCAAAGAAGGCGCTGGATTACTGTAGGCTAGCAATAATCTAGAAGCTTAACTGAATCAGAGTAAATATGACAACGTTAGAATATAAATAAGCAGCAATACCAATGACTTACACTCACAGCAAGTCTGGTTGCTCAAGCAAGGGGATGAGTGTGTGTAGTACATTGCTAAAGAAGGCTTAGATGTAAATGAATTGGTCCTTTATGGCCAAAACTACATACAATTGTTATCTAATTAATAAACGTTATATACTTTTTGTTTAAGTACAAACGTAGTATTTGTGAAATTAGAATACTATGTTATTATTGCTAGTCTCACCGTTCTTTGGGACAGTGCTGAATTTCTAAAAAAAATTGTTGCCCCCCCCCCCTCCCCTCCCCTTCCCAGAAAACTCCACAGATTTCCCTGTGATTTACCACCAGCACTATATTCCACCAGTAAATTGTGGGTCATGTGATGTGTGTCTAAAAGTCAGATCATGCCAGGTCAGCAACCTGCCTTGACCTGTATGAAAAACAACCCTGATTTCGGGTAGAGTATAGGACGGGTGATACCTTTTATTGGCTGAATAGATGGTAAATACAAGGTTTGCAGACTACTTGGCTCTCTTCTTCAGGCTTGTTGCTATGTAGCTGAGACAGGTTTGAGGGGCTATAAAGTGTTGTGAAGCATTACTGGGTATAGAATTCTCACACTATATCTATACTTATAATTATAAAGTAAAATGCTAAGATCAACCACACAACTTGGGCCCTGCCATATGCACCAATAAGTCTCAGAGGCATCAGTAAGTTTAAATAGTTGCTCCTCCAGTTATATCTTTTCCTAGGTTTTTGATTTGGAGGTTGTAGTGTTAACCTTTAGCTTGTTTAAAAACACTGTAATTCCCATAATTCCATGTCACATCCAAGAAGGTATTAGTAGTAGACAGAGATGCCAGATGGTGCTCATTTGTTTCACCTAAACTGATGTGCTGTAGTGTTACCATGCATGGGATTATTCCTACATTCCCATAATGCAATGTAAAGTCTTTAGAATCAGATATAGACAGAAGCCTTATTTAACTCTTTCTCTTGTTATCAAATTACAAAAATCCTTTGCTGACAGGTAATAATCTTTCAGAACATGTATAACTACAAATCACAGTGGCAGCTGGACGGGATGCAGACACAGGAGAAGTGACACTTGGAACAGACAAAGCAACAACATGTGTCCAAATGGTGTTTGCAAACAGGAACATGGAGTTATGGTTGACTTAATTTATAAATGTATAGTTCTGATGTCATAACTAGCTATTTATAAGGTTATAAATCTAGTGCTATCTATAATTCTAGTGCTACAATGTATTATATTTCCACAGGACCTGGTAGGGCCACATTATTCTCTTCCCACTGGACTCTACTTGAGATTATTTGCATCAAAAGGAAGACATTTGTACTTTCAATTTAGTAGTAACTTAAACCATTTGAACTTCCAATTCTGCATTCATGATTCACGACTATATGCTTTCTAGATGCACTTGAGAACCAGAATATACTTGTTAATCATGCAATTAATGGGTCTGTTCATTTTCATGATCCTACAGAGCCTTAGGCAAAGACTGTTTAATACAGTATAAAATATGTAGTGCATGGGGCAGGTTTGTTAATGACCATCTAACATACTAGTACCATACACAGTAATTATAGCACCCCGTTCCGGGAAGCTTTTCAACGCAGTCAAAAATTAAGCTTTAGTCTTGTATTTTTAGCTAGTTAAGGAAAATGTCAGGCTAAATTGGAAGTGTTAGGGTTTCTATTTGCTTTCTATTTTCAAAAGTAAAATACACTGATAATATAACTTTAGCACAGTGTATTGTTTAATTATTTACTAATTAGAGAATGTGTCTAAGTACTCGAAGTCTGTGGAAAGAGAAGGGAGAAGCAGAACTGCTGAGCAGGATAATCCAGCACAATACAGTAAATTGGTGATCTAAAAATCGAGCAGGTTCTAGACAGGCAAAGTTCTAGTGGTAAACAATAAACAAGCTAATAAGGCTTGGCAGATAGGGTTTCTGCAGAGTCCAGTAATGAAGAGGTTGGGAAAATACAGGGCGCAATCAGTGGTTATAAACAAGCAAGGTTGTTATGCTGGAAGGTCAGGACAGAGGAGTAAACTCACAACTTCTACAAACAGGCAATAGGAGACTTCTGACAATAAACCAGTACATAGGGAAAAATATATCACATGGCCCAACTTAATGAATCAGCAAACTGTCAGCCCAAGTTTGCAAACTGCCATTAGCGCTTAAAGTAGAAGTAAAGACTCTTTTAGTCAAGGGTAAAGGGAGGAGATACTTACTGATAGGGGTTTTACTCTCCAGCACTGCCTCCTGCTGTTATTATAAGGAGGTGAGCATGCTCAGAAGCAGTTTTACAGCAAAATTCTAGAATTTAAGTGGGCTGCAAAGCTTTGCACAGCAGAAGAGATCGGCTTGATAGTGACAGCAGGAGGCAGCTCTGGAGAGTAAAACTCTGATCAGTAAGTATGTCCCTCCTCCCCCTTTCAAATCAACCCTTGACCAAACATGCCTTTTCTTCTCCTTTCATTGCTTGCTTTTAGAACCATTACTGATTTCAGAACTGCCAAGCCTAAAGATAACTTGAGATTCGTGACTCGAAAGGTGGATGCACATTGGATCAAAACCCCATTGCAAGTCCCTACTATATGCTAGCCTTAAAGGGTATGTAAACCCTGTATATAAAGAAAGCTCCATTTACCTATTGTCGAGCAATAAATCGATTAAGAAATTCCTGATTCAACAGAGCTCAATTTCCCCCTGTAGCTGCACTGTGTCTGTAAACAGCTTCCGTCTGTGGGCAGTGTAGGGTTAAAAACACACATTCTCCTCTCCCTGACTTGTCTCTCCACAGCTAACCACATAGGTGATGGGACAGGTTTTATCTGCGCATGCTCAGGGTTAAAACAGGCTT
>WMED01020301.1:0-12195 GCA_019650415.1 Pipa parva
GGGGGGGGGGGGGGGGGGGGGAATCTGAAATGTTGCTTTGACTTATGGCTTAAAATGCCAATCTTGAAAAGTTCACTGATGTTTTTTTTATTGAAGAAGCACAAACACATGCACCTCTACTATATACTGAACTTCATCCTGGAGGTTATTTATTTAAAGTTCTGCCTCATGCGTTACACTCTTATAGCCATTGTTCCTAATAACATGTTATTTCTTTTTGTAACTTGAAGAGCGGGAGCCGGAGTGGGATGATCCAGATGATGACCCTCGGCGTCTGAAAAACAGAAAGTGAAGTTTGAATATACCTATTTAAAAAGACAGAATTAAAAAAAAATTCACAACCAAAACAGAGGTAATTAAACACACCACAACATTAACATCTATGGTGACAACTGCTAACACATTATAATAGGCTTGTTAATCCTTTTTTGATTTTTTCATATCAACTATAATGTATAATAATATGAATAAATAACTACAAAATTGGTATCTAGACAATATTCTTCTTAAAAATAAGATAGCAGACAGCAATTTTGCTATTAGATAGAAAAAAAAAGTCTTGATGTTGTTATTTAACAAAATAAAATGGGGGTTGCTAAAAACACCAGGACCATTCCTCATTAACAGCCACCAGCCTTTTAACAAAGGCATGCTGAATTAGCAGTGTTAATAAAGTAGCAAAAGTGTATACGTTTATTTTCTTTTTTTATCTGCAAGGAATTACATAACTGACATTTCCCAAACTGCATTTTCATATGTAAATATATATTCCCCTTCTAATTCTACAGTAACCCAAACCTTTCGGTTGACCGTGATCTTGATCTCTTTTTTTTGCGGTCACCAGATGAGGATCTAGAGCGACTTCTCTTCTTGCCTCTCTCAGGAGATGATGAAGATCGAGAACTTGCATAAGATCTTTTTCTCGGGGATGATGATCCCCTTTGAGATCTGGAGCTGGATCTTTATTGGTTAAAAAATGAATAGCATTTAATATATGGGAAATAATTCTTCAATGCAAATAGGATTTTATTCAATAATGCAAAGCTATTTCTATAAACAATACTATATATAAAAATATACTATATTTTTGCAGTTTGTACACATATATAGAATACTTTTGGAACCATATGCTGCTTCAAATCAGTAAATATTACTTATGTTATGAATAGTAAAAGGAAAAAGAAGATGAAATAAAAAGGAGTGTAAATCAATACTTAACATTCAGAATTCAAGTGTTACTAAAACCTAATCTTACACAATTTTCAGTAGATAAAATTGGATGTGTCAACAATAATGAACAAAACAGATCTAACCTTTTAAAGATATTTGTCTTGAATAACCTCAACACCACAAACATCTGTCTAGTACATTAAAGTTGCAAGCAAGCAAATTTGTTTATGCAGAAAAATTCATTTATAGTACTTAGTAAAGATCTAGTAACACAAAAATGTAAAACACTTAAGAAACAGGAACCTGCAAACTGAATATGTAAAAAAAAAGTGTTTAGAATCAGTCATTTTCTAAAAATTAAGCACAACTTTAAACATGAAGTCTATACATTTTTATACATATACACAACAAAGTATTTAAAGTGTAGTAGTTAAGATTTTGAATTGTGGTGTGCTTTCAATTAAATGGTTGCATTCTTAAATGATTTTGACAGGTATCAGTTGGCAATGTGATAAGTGATTTTAAGAACATTAGTATGGGGTACAATCACTTCCCCTACCTCATGATTCTTACCTTGTTCCTAGAGGAATGGGAAGATGGTTTTTAAAAATAATTTTACATATATCCTAGAAACCTATGATCTGACAGCCACCAAAAATGTTTTTAAAGAAATAAATGCAATTGCCCAAACGAGAAAAATAAATTATAACATTAAAATGGGAAACAAGTTCTAAGGATAGACTTTTTTAGTGACTGTCAACAAGAAATAAACAGGGGTTAAAGGCACAAATAAATGTAATAATATAAACTAGAAGGATGGAAGACAGGAAGTTGGCTCTGGAGTGTAAATACCTACATGTGTTAATGAGATCCAAAGCTATTTTTATTATAAATCAAGAAAGCATGGCAAGATGGGTTTAGTACAGCACCCCAATATGCTGTCAATTTTAAATGATGGTTTTAGCGTTTTTTTTTTTTTTTTTTAAATAGCCAGATATCAATGATGCTTGGCAATGGGAAAATGAATTATTCTAGCTCCTACACTCTGGTATTAAACCACTGCCCAATACCCAGTTTATTCAATCATAGCAGCAACAGGACAATTTTAAAAAGAGGGCCAAAATGAAGACCAGCTACAAATTCAGCAAATGTTGATGTTTAGGTGCTAAAATATGTTAGCACAAGACAATAAAACTAGAGGTTCAAGGTCAGTTTATTTATTTTTTTAATTTGCACCTCAGCCATATTCAAGAGCTCTGTACAGGATTCATCTAGCCTTAATGTTTAATTGCTTTTCTTGCTTTAATAGAAGCAAAAAAAAAATGTTAAATTATTAAAGGCATAACAATTAAATACCTTGGGAAGGACATGCAGCATACCAGAAATCTATGAGGTCTAGATTTATTGGCAAAAGTGAATAGTTACTGGTGATTAACACATTAAAATTGTTACAATACATGAAGGTATCTGGGTGCTTATCAGTCTACATGTGTATACACCATCTCTTTTGTGAAAAATACTACACATCTTTGTGTGTTACCAAAAATGGAATCTAGTAAACATGTATTATCCTAAGTGAACACAATCATCAAAGGAGAATAGCAATATGAAAAAGATAATTCAAAGTGCACCTGTCACATTAAACCTAATACTAATTATAGTTGTACTGATGAAATAAATGTTTTTGTAAATATACATGTATTTTAAAAAATGTACCTTTAAACAGCATTTCTCTCTGTCATCTTCTATGTCAGTCTGCCTTTTCTTTCCTGAGTGTCGGGTGGGCAGGGCTAAATAATGATTGACATTATAGCTCCGCCAATCAGATCCCTTAAATCACGATCTAGGAGCAATCTGATTGGAGGAACTATAATGTCAATCATCATCACCCAACCCAGTTAAGAAAAGGCAGGCTGACACGGAAGATGACAGAGAGAAATGCTGTTTAAAGGTACATTAAAAAAAAAAATAAAAAAAAATTATATATATATATATATATATATATATATACACACACACACACACACAAAATGTTTACATACCAAATGTTTACAACCTAAATTAGTATTTAGTGTTTTGAGGTGACAGGTACACTTTAATGATGCTGGTATCCTAATCTTTTTTTCTAACACTGCAGATGAGAAAGCCATTTAAGAACAAACAGCTCAACAACTTTGGACAATATTAGATTGCACAATACATTTTTGCTCCTTTATGGTGTCAAAAATACATGGTACCATACTGCTCATTGAAGAGTGATGGGAGTATGTCATGTCATACAATCACAGCTCAAACATTGCAATGGCAAATGCAGTTTGCCATTAAAATATAAAGATTTTAGGGGAACCAACTTCCTCTATAACCCATTTACCATAGTTAACAATAGAGATAACTTGGAAAAGAAGAAGGAGTTATATACGCCTTGAGACAATCAATTTTTGCAATTTGAGAGTGTTACACTTATTTTTTAGTGAATGAGCAAAATAATCACATTCATAGAAGGCAGACTGCCTTCATCCTACATCCAAGTATATATTCCTGTAGGCAAAGAAAATAAATTTTTGCTTGCTACATTAAAGAAAATATTTTTTCCAACACTAAATATTACCTAGAATTTTCAATAACAACTTAATGTCTAGCAGTAGTGCCACAAGAGTTCTTTTAGAATGCAAGCAAAAACATATATAAAATACATTATGTTCATATTGCCCATTCATGAGTTAAAATGACACTGGTAGACAATCAATTTCAGAGGATCGAGTCTAGTAAGATCCCAGAATGCATCCACTCTCTTGCTGTCACAGAGAGCTGTACACCTATTCACCTTGATTTCGACCCAGGAGATCTAGAGCGCTCTCTTGAACTGGAACGAGATCTTGATCTGGAACTGGAAGAGCTTCTTGACCGGGATCTGAAACAACACGGGGCATTTTTTTCCAGTACTACTGTTCAATATCATATTTGATACTATTCTGAAAAACTGTGCAGGGGTGCATACAAACTATTCAGGTACTGGACACATACAATAAACAATTTGCTTAGGAATATATGTGCAGAACTGATGCCTTTAAGGGTTTTAGCTATGCCATATTCAAAATTGATCTTGAGACACATTGATACTGCTTGACACAGGGACTAAAAGACTGGTCACTAACAAGTTTTATAAAGATTCCCAGAAAGTGTTCATATTTACGCACATTATATATATAAGAAATCACATTGGCTTACTATGAATTTATCCATGAGGAATTTGTGCCAAAAAAAGGGGATAACATCAACTGTCAAGCAGTAACCATACATTTATATTTTTTACAAAGTAAAATACATACATACGTGAGCAGAAACATGTTATAGTACTGCTGATTACATCCTTAGATGTATTACTGCCTAATTAACCAAAAGACAGAATAAAGAACCAAAATTTAAATTAAAATGGATTATAATTTACAAACAAGATAACAAAAAAAAAAAATGAATAAAATCCCAGGAGAGGTTTTAGTGGGAAAAGCTACAAAAAGTATAGCCTTGAGATACAGTTCTAAAACCCTGGAATCAAAATATTTTATGTTCATCAATTGTATAAAAAAAAAAAAACATACAAACATACTGTACATAAATGTAACATGCAAATATGGACAAAGATAAAAATATGGAAAGGGGGTGCAACTGTAAAACTGGCAAATTTAGGAATAAAGGAGATACCTAGTGAAGCCGCATGAAGTAAGAGTATCAGTGACTTTTATGCTAAAATGTACTGTGTATACTGTTTATAACATCATGATGGCAAATAGTGTGCTCTATAAATAGCAAACTTTTATCATTAGGAATGTCTAATTTTAACCTGATATCAAAGGTCTCAAACAAAGACATGACTTAGCCAGGAAAAAAGCATTTGTAAAAGCTCGGCAAATTGAAATTTCTGTTTTTATGAATGCCTCTTTGCATGAGAACAGTCCAAGTTATTCTGAAGATTATTCAGGGAATGGCTTTAAAAAAAAATAAAATAAATAAAATGTGCATTTTATGAAGTACATAAAATTGCTCATTTTGGTGTTGATCTCAAAGAATTAACAGAGAAAAATGTAGTGTACAATATGGGAATAATTAAAAAGTCAAACATGCTACTGCTTGAAAGGAGTACTTATGTATAATATGTTATACAAATTACTATAAAAAAAGTTTCTTCATGCGGTAAAATATTTTACTAGGGAATTAGAGATGTGTACTAGTATATACAGTTAAAATAATCACAGGGTATTAAACAGTAGAAAATGAAGAAATATAAAACATTAAAAAAGATAAAATAATGTATAAGAAAGTTAAATAGATACTGACATTTTGCCTGTCTTTACCCTTGACCTGTACCCGTTTACCTGGACCTAGACCTTGAGCTTGTGTGGGAAGAGGAGCGTGAAGATTGGGAATGAGAAGACCGGGATTTAGATCTACTGCTACGCATAGATTTCTTATTTTTACTATCATCTTCATCTTCACTGGCGAGATTATATTTTGATAAATCTCCATCTTCATCCTCCTCTTCATCATCCTCCTCCTCCTCCTCCTCTTCCTTCTTATTTTCCTCCTCCTTTTCCTCCTCCTCATCATCTTCATCCTAACAAAACCAAATTTAAGATACATACAAAATCTAATATATTGCAATACACTATTTGCAAGCCTGAGGGTTACTTGCACAAATTCAGTGACAATAAATTGACTCTTAATCTTAAATTTGGCAGAAGGAACTCTAAGACACCACCCAGAAAGATTACCCACTCTCGCTACACATATACTTTCAACTGTTGAAAACAAAGCTGCAGTTATGCTGGGAAAAATGTGATAACTTAATGAAAATTCATCTAGGGAAATTCAAAACCACTGTAGTTATGTCACATTGTCATTTAAATGGCTAAAAACATGTAAGTAGAATTTTTGAAACATGTTAAAACAGAGCAATGTAGTTAGTTATCTGTTAAGAAAACCAGTCCACGTTGAAGTTTTTGCTTTAATGCAATGCAGTTGATCAAAGAAAATATACTGATATATAGATTATTTCCTTTTCTGAATTCACAGGGTAATTGAAGGGGGTGTTGCCTTAAAGAGACACTGCCATCAAAATGTTTTAGTAGTCTTTGAAGGCAGTGTACAATTTTGAAGGAAAACAGAGCATTAGTTTAAGTGCAAGAAAAAAAAAAAAAAAAAAAAGCCCCCATGAAAGTCACAGGTTTGCTGAAAAATTGATAAAAACGCAGGGTCAAAATAGCATATAGCATTTCCGTTACATAATAACTTGAAGCCCCCCAAACAACAAACTAAATCGGAAAGAGCAATGACTCTTGAACAGAAAGATATCAAATATGCCTTGGTGCCTGCAAAGGTATGGTTGCCAAAAACCCCAAAGTGAAGCATATGCACAAGAGAAATTTCACTGAAAATCTGAGCACTGCAGAAAAACCACCCTTTACTAGCTATCTAGACCAGGGGTCAGCAGCCTTTGCAAAAGAGGAAGACATTTTGCCCCCTCTTCTATCAGGAAAAAATAGTCTGGAGCCACACAGGGGAAGGAGTATTTTCTAAGCCCATGAGTTCACGATCACGTGACTTGTTGAAGTCTAAACAGAGAAAGAGTTGGAGGACACAGGGAGCAGGTAAGTAGGTAAGAGCGCTATATACAGCTACAGAGCCACAACAAGGGGGCTGAAGAGCTGTGGGTTGCCAACACCTGATCTACACATATCAAGCATGTTGCTGTGGTTGCGGAGTTGTGGAGGCAAACCCCAACGAAATTCAATGTTTTCTGATGGTTTGCTAAAAATAGTATAAATGCATTTCATTCATATATCACTTTGTAACCCCAAAAAATCATACCAAATCTGAAAGAGCAATGCCTTCTGAACAGAACAATACCCAATATGCATAGGTGTGTGCAAAGGTAAGATTGGCAAACAACCCAAAGTGAAGCATGCTTGCAAGGGTACATTTGACTGAAAATCTAACTGCTGCAGCTCAAGTGCTAAATAAAAACAGCATTTTATTTACATTATCTGCATGGGGCAAATCAGCAGGAACTGTGGAGGTCAATCTAGCCTGTGTGGGGCAATAGCTGACTATGCGGCGCAATTGGAAAGATCTGTGGGTGAATCAGTGGGTTGGTGGGGCAATCAATGGATATGTGGAGCAATAGATGGCTATGCAGGGCAATGAGGGGGACCTGTGGAGAAGTTGCCAGCTGTGCAGAAGAATTGTCAACTGTGTGGAGCAACCTGCAGTTGCATGGATCAATCAAAGAGACCTGTGGAGGAACCTGTGACTATATGGGACAATTGGGGAGCAATCAGCAGCTGTGGGGAGCAATAAAGTGAACTTGTGGAGCAAGCAGTAACTGTGCAGGGCAATCAGAAGGACATATGGAACAATCAGGGGGACCTGTGGAGCAAGTTGCAACTGTGCAGGGTAATCAGAAGGACCTGTGGAGGAGTTGCCAGCTGTGTAGAAGAATTGGCAACTGTGTGGAGTAACTGGTGGCTGCATGGGACAATCAGTGAGACCAGTGGAGGAACCTGTGGCTCAGCAGGCAACACAGAGTTCTTTGCAGCAATCAGTGGCTGTGTGGGGAAATCAGCAGCTGTGCAGGGCAATTAGGGGGATCTGTGTAGGAACCAGCAGCTGTAGGGGAGGAATTGTCAAAAGTGTGAAGGAACCTGCAGCTGTGCAAGGCAATCAGGGGGACCTGTGGTGCAATCACTGGCTGTGCATAGCAATGAAGCGGACCTGTGGAGCAATCACTAGTTGTGCAGGGCAATCAGTGGGACCTGTGGAGCAATCGCTGGCTGTGCAGGATAATCAGAAGGAACTGTAGAGGTGTTGCGAGCTGTGTAGAAGAATTGACAACTGTGTAGAGCAACTGACGGATGCATGGGACAATCAGAGAGATCTGTGGAGGAACCTTTGGCTCTGCAGGTAATTGAGAAACCTGGGAAGCAATCAGTGGCTATACAGAGAAATCAGGGGTACCTGTGGAACAAGCTTCAGCTGTACAGGGCAATCAGAGGGACCTGTGAAGGAATAGTCAGCTGTTGGGAGGAATTTGCAAAAGTGTGGAGAAACCTGCAGCTGTGCGAGGCAATCAGGAGGACCTGTGGAGCAACTGCGGCTATTCAGGGTAATCAGAATGACCTTTGAGACCTGTGGAGAAACTTGTGGCTCTATGGGCAATCAAGAGACCTTGGGGGCAATCAGTGGTTGTGTGGGGAAATTAGAGAGACCTGTGAAGCAATCGTTAGCTGTGCAGACCAATCAGTGGGATCTTTGGAGCAATCGCTGGCTATGCAGGCCAATCAGCAGAGCAATCGGCAACTGTTCTGGGCAATCAATGGGACCTGTGAAGCAATCGGCAGCTGTGAATAGGAATTGTCAAAAGTGTGGAGGAACCTGCAGGTGTGCAGGGCATACAGGGGGACATGTGGAGCAACCAGTGGCTGTGTGGGGCAATCAGGGGGACCTGTGAAGGAAATGCAGCTGTGTGGGGAAACTAGGGGGACCTAGTTAAATGAACAGCAGGCTAAAGAGGTGCCAAAAGATTTTTTGCTAAAATAGAGGAAATGTACAAGTACAAAAATAAATGCCACTTAACCAGATAATTTCTGTGACTAAAAACCTGATACATCATTATTTTAAGTTTCTGAAAATGGATAAGGGGATTATAAAAATAGTTTCATTATGTGATGACAGTGTCCCTATGTATGAAAATAACTTATTAATATTTACATCAATAATAACCAACGCAACTAACATACTATCCAAAAGGAAATTGTCAACCCCACAAAAATGCACAACGACTAAAGCATAGATGGAAAAAACAAAACATTCCTTACATCATCCAGTTTATACTTTGAAAGATCTTCATCCTCCTCTTCCTCCTCTTCACCTTCCGATTCCTTTTCATCCCCCTTTAAAATGGACTTGGGGCCAACTGGTTTTCCACGATATTTTTTCTTCTTTCGGCCAAACTGAATTGGGGTTAAAAAAAAAAAAAAAAAAGATACTAACATTTGATTTACACTTCCAAATAACATTTCAATAATGGGTTATTAACAAATGTTGAGCATCATTCTACCTTTTTTGTTTGACCCAGGTCTCACACAGACATTCACAGTATATATGTAACGTAATATTTTAAATAGCACTTCAGTGTCTTGCGTGCCCTGTCAATTTTTATACTTATCACTGAGCAAGTTGTTTGAAAATAGAAAAGAGGTTTGAAATGAAAAATAAAAAGTTTGTGCTACTTGGTAGCCTACCAGATTATACCTGTTCAGTACAGAGTATATGAATAGCTGCAGGCTACACAGAGCAGAGGTTATCAAACAGGCAACCAGGTAGCACTTCAAATTTAAAGTGAAAAAAATTAGAAATGCTTCAGAACTTATGTTAAATGTTTAATATATTTCCATAATTAATAACTAGATGATAGGGCACGTGAGAAAGACCATGATCCCCTTTAAAGAAGCTTCTAGAAAGGTTCTTAGACTTCCCACTGGAAAACCATAAGTGACATGGGTGTTCCTTTAAGTATGAAAGGGGTCCAATAAAGTTTTACCTTAATGTTCAAAGCAGGCATGGACTTAAAGGGGCACTATGGTGCTGATATAACTGCACACATACATTTAAACTCCTTTATAATAAGCCAATTATTGACACAAATAGTAAAAAAAGATTAGGTAAAAAATACTTGCAGTTTGCCATCTGTAATTAGTTTTCCTGAGAGTTGACATTTTGCTTCCCTCACTCCCCCCTACTCTTTCTGTTCTGCAAGTTAGGCAACACAAGAAGAAAAAGCTGCCTGACTGCTATTGGTTAAGCCAGGGGTTGGCAAAGTGTGGCTCGCGAACCACATGTGCCTCTTTAGCCACCTTGTTGTGGCTCGGAGCGCATCTCCGAAGCCCCACCCAATGACCCCGATGGCTCTTCTGATTGGCCGTCGGCAGGTCATGTGGTTGGGGGAGTGCGCTCCTCCATCTTTGCGGCTCACAAAATAGTTGTAGACGCTGGAGGAGGTAGCAAAATGGCTTCCTCCCCATGGAAGTTTGCCAACCCCTGGGTTAAACAGTGTGCTGACGTTTTGACCGCATAAATTAAGTTTGTTTATAGGAGATTACAGAAGGAAATGTAACTTGTGCTCATGTGCTATGTAGTAAGTAGGGTACCTTTTCATGGAAAACTGGCCAGTACACATGACAAACAATTATTGGTGCAGGAGTTTATCAATGCTGCCAACTCTACCATTCTGTGTCACATGAAACATCTACTGGGGAGAAACACTTATCACTAAGGTATAATACTGCATATGTAAAGATGTATTTTGACTATAGTTCCCCGTTACTTGCACCATATAAATTAAAAGACGCCCAGTGTGCAACACACCTTAAAGGGGAACTATAGTATGTGTGTATGTATTTATTCATTTATATAGCACTGATATATTACAGAGATTCATCATTCACTTCAGTCCCTGCCCCATGGAGCTTACAATCTATCTTCCCTATTCAGTCACACACAGACACATTTGTAAGTTTTTGGATTGTGGGAGGAAAACATAGTGCCTGGAGGAAACCCACGAAAATGCAGGGAGAATATACAAACTCGATGCAGATGAGGTCCAGGGTGGAATTCATCACAGAACCCAGTGCTCCAAGGCAGAAGTGCTAGCCATGGAGCCACCGCACTGCCCATAATCAGATCATGCAGTACTATATCTTAGTGAGAAGCATTTCTCTCCAGGAGATGTGTAATAAATCATCCTGCTTCAGATGAAACACCTACACTGGAAAACACCCACATCAGGAAATGTGTGTGTGATGTGTACCCACCAGTTTTCCATGAAAGAGTACCCTCCTACAGACATTTTTACCTAATGTGTAATGTAACACCTACACACAAGTTAAACTCATGCATTCCAGGAATGTAAACAAAGCATGGCTAATGAGGCCACAAGGCCAGCCCAGCACACTGCTTAACCAATAGCAGTCAGGCAGCTTTTTCTTCCCATGTTTAGCAGTAATATCACACACATTTCCTGGTGCGGGAGTTTATCAGTGCTCTGAAACAAATTATCCAGCTTCAGATGAAACATCTACTGGGGATAAACACTTCTTATTAAGGTATAGTACTGCATATGTAAAGATATAAACGGACTATACTTCTCCTTTAAGAATATCTGAATGTGTATATTAAACATATTGTAGGTATATCACTTCACTCTAATATGTCCAAATCAATGAGATGTCAATGAAAAAAAAAAGCTTGATGAATGAATAAAAAGTCTCTTATGGGTATAAATAAAACATTAATAACCAACAAAATCTTGTATTACAACGTGAAAGCCATTAAAATTTAGGGCATGAAGATTTACCTCATCATACTCTCCATCAGATTCTTCCCGTTCTATGTATTCCACATTTTCACGTTCATTAAAGCCACCTCCATAACCTGCAAAGAAAAATATTTGGTTTAAAAGAACTGCAGTTAAAATCTGACTTTGAAACAAAATGAAAATATTTTGTAAAGATTTAACATCCTCTTAGCCAGTTTATAGAAAAGAGACTGTACAGTCATGGCCAAAAGTTTTGAGAATGACACAAATGTTAATTTTTACAAAGTCTACTGCTTCAGTTTTTATAATGGCAATTTGCATATACTCCAGAATGTTATAAAGAGTGATCAGTTTAACAGCAATTAATAGCAAAGTCAATAATTGCCTAGAAAATGAACTTCATCCCCCAAAACACATTTCAACTTCATTGCAGCCCTGCCTTAAAAGGACCAACTAACATCGTTTCAGTGATTGCTCCATTAACACAGATGTGGGTGTTGATGAGGACAGGGCTGGAGATCAATCTGTCACGATTAAGTAAGAATGACACCACTGGACACTTAAAAAGAGGCTGGTGCTTGGCACCATTGTTTCTTTTCTGTTAACCATGGTTATCTCTAAAGAAACACATGCAGTTATCATTGCACTGCACAAAA
>WMED01020302.1:0-12195 GCA_019650415.1 Pipa parva
TCTTCAACTATAGCCACCCCAAATAATTACCCTGAAATAGAAAAAGATTTTCATGAATGATCTCTTCTCTTGTTAGAACCCTGACTTTAAAAAGAACTTTATTGTTCAGAGAAAGGGAAAGTTACACTGCAAACACTTGATAGCATATTCATTACTTTTGAAAGCACTAGCATTGCAAATGAAGGTTGGTAAACTGATCATTATATCTTTTACTAACCTTCATTCACAATGCTAGTGCTTTAAACATGTAATGAATATGCTATGAAGTGTATGCAGTATAACTTTCCCTGTATACACTACCAATTTTTTCGTGCTGGATTTTGGAAAGAATTAGGAATCCATTGCAGCTCAGTCATTTGCTTTGCATGTTCCAGGCATATTACTTTACAATTCTCTTTTATAAACATTAACCCACTTGCACTCATATGTACTTCTTTATCTGTTGTAAAACGACATTTCCCAAATGAGGAATGAAATACACTGAGCAGGGAAGAACTGTGGAATTTGAAATGTGACCATATTAGTTGTGATTTTCAAAACATCACAGAGAAGTTTGTTAAAGGTTATCTTGGGGGGATTTGCCTCTGTACACACACTATTAGCGACTAGTAGATATTCTTTATATTTTATTCCACACTAGAAAGAACCATTTTTATTCAGTAGCCTAAAGGCTTAAACCTTCAGTGACATGTAGGATTATATGTTATTGTAATGGTTTGGAACTCAGCCAAGTACAAAATGCATCAGTTATGATTAATAATATCTTTTTGTTTTAAGGCAGTGTACATGTTCCCTCACCTCGGACACTTTTTGTATTCATTTTGTTCTTCATCAAGTTCATTTTTCTGATTTGAAACACAAGATGAATATGTAATAACAATAACATACATTTTGAACTCAGTATAGTCAAGTAAGTATATAAGTATAATATTTAATATTGCCCTCTAGACTGTATCCATTGAAAATGTCAGTACTTTCAGCTGCTGTACATTTGCCAGAACACTATCATTTCATGATTTTATTTCAAGCACCCAACCCTCTTCCTCTCTTTTCTTGTAGACATGCTATTGTGTGTACTGTATGGAGATAAATAGATGAAAATGTACATTGTATGTTTAAAACTTTGTATCAGAAGCAGTCAAAGTTTAATCAGTCAGTTGCTTCAATGATGGAATCACAACAAATTGGCTTATAATTGGGCACAATCTAAACACATCTCTTCCACTGCCAATACCTGTCAATTTTTCCTTTGCAACATTGCCAAGATCAGTCCCTTTCTCTCTTGCTCAACTGCTAACACACTAATGCATGCTCGTGTATTATCCGGCCTGGACTACTGCAATGTTCTTCTATCTGGCCTTCCCACCTCTCCCCACTCCAGTCTATTCTAAATTCTGCTGCCAGAATTTTCTCCCTCTCTCCCCAGAGGGGACAGCCTCTCTCCCAAACTCTCTCTGCTCCTTGGCTCCCTGTAAGCAAACAAATCATTTACAGTGTTCTCCTTTTGACATTTACGGCACTTCATTCGGTTGCCTTTCCCTACATTTTGTCTCTCATATGCCTGTACATTCCTCATTGTCAACTGCATTCCACCCAAAGCAACCAGCTTTGCGTGCCACGCCAATACTGCCCTTTCTCATCTTAAACCCTTTTCTCTCTCTGACCTCCACATGTGGAATTCTATACCTCTTTATCTTCGCCAGGAACATTCCCTCTGTACTTTTAAAACCAAACTGAAATCCTACCTTTTGGAGCACTAGCACTGATATTTATCACTGATTTTTATGTAAATATTTTATTTAATATTTAGCCATTTATGCTTAATATTTACTGTATATTTATTTATGTACTTGTGTTTCAACACATTGCCCCAGCTCTCATTACCCGTCTTCCTCCCATTTAGACTGTAAGCTCTACGGGGCAGGGACCTCCAACCACTTGTGTCAACCTCAACATAGCACTTAAAGTGATGTATCCTTGTGATCTCATACTGTTTTGTTTAATGCACTTTTCCCATGTATGTATTTTATTTTTATTGCTGAACTGTACAGTGCTGTGTATGTTTGTGGTCCTTTATAAATAAAATGATACCGTACATACATAAATAAATTACATTGTCATGGGTTGAAATTAACTGATGTGTGTTTTTTAAGTTTTTTAAGATAGTAGAGAATAGAATTAAAAAAGTGTTTTGATGTAATAAAAACGATTAGTGTGAATTATGTCAAAGGTGAAAAAATTTGCGTGGACCAGATGATAGTCATTGCAGAACTTCTTGTGTATCTGGTACACATATCTGGATTCATCTGTTTCTCAAAAGAGTGTCTATAAGTCTAAATGTACTCGGATCATGTTCTTGCTTTCATAATACTTCAATCATTTTTATTGATGTTTGAACAAGTTGAGGTTCCAATATTCTGTATGATGATGAATTGATTAAGTATAGAATATGAAACTCTGAATTACTATCAATAAAAAATAGGTGCTAACTAATGGAATTCAACCATATTTGTGGTTTTGGTCTTCAGGAGTGACAAGCTCAGATTTTAAAGAGAAATTGGACAGTAAAATGAGAAGCAAGTGTTGTGTGCTGAAGTCAAAGGCAGTTGAGTTGTGTACCGTGTTAGCCATAGATTTAAGCGAAGACAAGAGAGTATAGGTGATACCTTTTATTGGCTAACAGAATAGATGGTAAATGCAAGCTTTCAAGGCTTCTAAGGCCTCTTCATCATGAAGAAGCCTTAGGAGCCTTGAAAGCTTGCATTTACCATCTATTCCATTAGCCAATAAAAGGTATTACCTATACTCTCGTGTCTGTGCTGAACTCAAGAAATAAAAATTACAACATTGTATGAAAGAGATGTTTATGGGTGGTCTGGAGGCTCAGTGGTTTGAATTGTTGCATTGAAGCATTTGGGGTCCTGGGTTTGATTTTGTATGTGCTTGTATGGGCTTCCACTGGATAGTATGGTTTTCTTCCACAATCCAAAGACTTACTGGTAATTTAATTGGAGACTGTCTAAACTAGTCCTAATATGTCTTTAGGTTTGCTTTGTATTCATTTAGAAATAATGGTACTGCGTTTGAAAATAAGTAAAAGATAAAGTAAAAGATATTGGATTTCTATACTTTTTTTATTGTCACCCCTAAATTGGGGTCATATATTCCAAACTTTTTATTTATCATGTTTTCCATGCAGGGCATATTGTAATCTAACGTTTAACTTTTTTTTTTTTTCAGAAATTCTAATGCTGTGATGCACGCATCAAAGTCTGTGAATATTCTTTGTTTGCTGAGATGATAAAATATTATTATCTGCCTAAGCACAGAAGTTATAAAACTATTAATTAAGTACACTGAACATTTAATTAGATAATTTCTCAAAATGTGATATCAAGCATAAACAAATGGCTGCAATTGAAATGACATCTGTAATAAAAACAAAATGAATCAAGCAAGATTTTAATTTTACCTAGTAGGTAAGCTTTACAAGTTTAAATGCTATAAAGCTATCTTTATTTTGATCAATCAAAACATAAAAAAACTCTTCATGCTTGCCATCTACCAATTCATGAGAAAATAAAAACTTTTCTGACTTCACTGTAGACAACCAAACTATGTTCCTGGATCAGTCCTTACCAGTTTCACTTAAAGGACATTAAACCCTTATTAAGTTAATCATGCATGCAACACAAACACTTAAATTAACTGTAAAAATGCAATATCTATAAACAATCAGGGGAATTCATCAACAGGGTCATTTACAGAGGTTTAGTAACCCACAGCGACCAAACAGCAGTCAGAAATCTCTGACATAAGAAAGAATGAAAAATAAAAGAAAACTTTTGATTGGTTGCTATAGGTTATGAGATATCTGTAAACTGTGTCCCCTGCTGATGAATTCCGCTGAATGTTAGTTACAAGCATGGATTACTCAGCATGAACTTGTATGTCAAGTGTTTTTAACAAAGTCCCTGTGTTCTAATCGACTGGATGATGTAACTTCAGTTTATGGAATTAGTAGAAATGAGTAGGCTTCAAATTGAATATAACTTACTAATGTTCTTCTATTTCTAAATAGGGATTGTATTCAAATAAACAACATTGTTTATTCAAATAAACAATGATAAATACTAATACCTTATCATTTGGGAAGCCAGCCTCTGCTCCCAGAATTCAATTGGAAAATATATGCTGCCCTTTTTAACTGGTTATTCGCCTTTAAGTTGAAGAATACAAAAACTTTCCTGTTGATGTAATTTGGTAGACCACAATGATCTTTATTTTGTATAAAGTTAATAATAATAAAATGAGTACAAATACTATGATGTGTTACTATATTTTTTATGTGCTAGACATGCACCAAGAAGTATAAATAGCAGTCATGTAGCAGTTTGTTTTTTACAAGAGTTCAAAATAGAGGTGGAACAGCACCTGATAATGTGTGTAATGCATCTGCTCTGGAGTAAACTTAGGTTCAATATGCATTTTACAGTTATTGACAGTCAAGTTATGGAATTCCCTACCAACGGAGGTGGTGATGAGAGTTAGTTAGGATAGGTTTAAGAATGGGTTGCCTTTCTGGAAAAGAAAAGGCGCATCCAGTTAGAAGTAAGTTAATCTAGTAGTGACTGATCCAGAAAAGTAGCTAAGTCACCAACTATGGGATCGTAAAATAATATTTTTCTTGTAAGTTTGAATTGGTAGCTGGCTTGCATAAGGGTTTTTTCTTGTTCCCCCCATTCAACATGGTGATATGGTTGTAAAGGTTGAACCTAGCTGGCTTTGGGTTTTATTCATCAACAGAAGCAATTGTTTACAGAGGTCTAGTAACCTATAGCAACAACTAGAATATGTATTTCAGAATACTATTTTCCCTATACCAGTGAATGATGTTTATTGGTTGCTAGGAGTTACAAGACCACTAGAAAGATTGACCTTGTTGATGAAGTCCCCTATTTATCTTTTTTAACTATACATATGATACAGTGTTATAATGTAGGCTCTAAATATTCAGTAAATTCATTTACTCACACAGCATAGAATCTATGCCAAATTATTATGAACCCCAAGCACTCCAAAATTCCCAAGAAATCAACCGTTCATATATTCTGTTTTTTTTTTTTAACAATTATTTACTGTTTCCTCAAATATCCTAATTTCTGGTTTTCTAGTCTTGGGACATGAAATCAGCATTTTCGGCCCTAGCCTTTCCTTACGTGATGTTCTTTCAAAAAAACATAGAATATTAATGCACATCTTTGTTTTAATATATTCTCATTGCTGCATGAATGCCTGCACTAGATATCAAAAATGAGAATTTTATCAGACAGTATTGCCACAGTACAGTAAACTTAAGCTTACTGAACACGTAAATGTAAATCTCTGGGTAAATTCTAACCAGATAATGCATTTCATATGAAGACAAGCTCTTTTACTTGTATACTACCAACTAAAAATTTGTGAATAATTTGTAGATAACCTGAATGTCAGTTATTCATATATATATATATATATATATATATATATATATAAAACTACAAGCATGTAAAATAGAAAGAAATTGTTAATTCATTTTATTACTTGCTCTAGCATCAATTTTTTTTTTCACCCACATAGCAGTCCAGAGGAATGCCCAGCATCCTTTGTAGGCATGGTTGTAGCCATTTGCTGCTAAAAACAGAAAAACCTAAATAAAGAAACAAAATAAAGACAATAGAGCTCTTTCTTCTTTGTGCCTCCCACCTGCTATAAGACTGAACAAAAGAAGCTCCTCTGACTTGGTTCACAACCAGTGAAAAATGGTTGAAACATTATCACTTTTATTGCGGGGCCAATCAGAACGCTTCCCGCAATGAGTGTGATGATGTGTGAGGCCGGTGAACCAAGTAGGAGGAGCTTGGTTTTTCTGTCAGCCTGCGCACCATGAAGAAGCATTAAGTGCTGGGTAATTACAGCACAGTTCATGTTGTGACTGTAGCGATTCATCTCTATTCTCTATATAAGGTAAATTTTTTAATAAGTCTTTTTTATTTTATACTTATAGGTCCACTTGAAGGCAATAACCTCCTTTGTGCTTTTAAGCTCTTAAGATGTAAATCCAACAATGAGTAGAGCCAGTGTATATGAACCACATTATAGGTATCTTAGCTAATAAAGAGAGCTGTAGTAGTGTGAGTAGTCCATGACTGTGGTATGGTTTCAACTGAGTCAGAAAAAAGGAAATTTTACTGGAGCAGAATGGCTGTGCAGTTACCACACGTAATGTGCACCCAATAGATCAATTCTAAGGGGTTTATTCATGAAAGACCAAACAGTCATGTAAAGGTCAGAATTTATACCCATTTGCCACTTTCTGACTTTTGCATATTCATCAAACTCTGCAATGTGAGGAATTTGCTACCAATTTAGCCACTTACGATGGTCGCAAACTTCTACAGCTCTTTGCATTACTTTGAGTGCATGCGCACAGGTAATTTACCTATACATTAAGCATCAGAATCTGCTATGGGAATCTACCGCTTAGTGAATAAGGAGTAAATAATTTACAGCTATTAAATTTTCACTTTGATGAATAAGCCCCTCATACAGAGGTAGGCAAAGTGCGGCTCTTTAGCCGCCTTGTTGTGGCTCGGAGCACATCTCCCTAGCTCCGCCCATGACCTCCAAAGCTTCATCTCATTGGTTCTTGGCAGGTCATGTGATCGGGAGAGTGTGCTCCTCCCCATTTGCGGCTCCCTCCTCTTCTAAGTTTGTCAACTCCTGCCCTAATAGATTACTGTACTAAATCTGTTACCATTCCCTGCATTGTTTATGTTTTCTCTATGCTTTGTGTATCGACTGCAGTCCTGCCACAGGTGTCATTTAGGAGATGTATCTGTTATTCCTCTTTAGGAAAATGCTCTGCTCAATTCTTGTCTGAAAAATTATAACTAAATCTGCATATTCTATTAAAGATTATGTACATCTTACTTGGCAAGGGTCAGTATCAAGTGACAGAACAGGAAATGTAACTATATGAAGGACACAGGGTTTAACAAAGGCTTTGTTTGCAGCAGCAGAAGCATGGAAAATGTTTCTGGAAGAATTACCTTTGTTATTTTCACTTTAACAAAACAATGTTAGATTCAATATTGGAAACCTGACTTGTAGTATAAACGGAGTCATTATTTCCCCAGGCTTCTCACTAGAGGGCAGTAAAACATCACATATAAATCCACTCCTTACAGCAATGTTAATATTTGGAATGATATTAAAATCATCCAAATGCAGCATTAAAATATAATATAAAGTCAATTTTGCAAGAAGTTTATAAAAATTGCAAAGGACTGGGAAAAAAATAGAGTCAACATTATTGCTCCAACCCTTCTGTTTTAGCATTCCATCTCCTACTGAAGGCCTTACTTACTACACAAATCTCCAGCAGATGTGAGCGGAGAATTTCAGTTATTTAGACCCTCCAGCTATCTCTATTATAATAAGCCATTTATTAGTTCCCTGTATAGTCTTATGTTGAATTGGGTTTAATGCATGATCCTGTCTTGGTTTTGTGACAACAACACTGAATATCTTTCTTCAAGCAGAATCAATAGATTGCATGAAAAAATTTTGTCTTACTAAATAGGTCATCAGTTAGCAGTTAATGAGATAGACCAGCATTTCTCAAATGTATATATGTGTGAATATGTGTGTGTATGTATGTGTGTGTGTGGGGGGAGGGTTCATGTCACAGAAGCTGGACTTCATATTATTCATTTAAACAGCTGCTGAGATATTCCGTATTTTTCTCAATGTTGAACTCAGATCTGAATATGGAAAGACTGAACAACATATCTTTTGTCTTGAGTGTTTACAGGATAAGATGGACCTTTCTACCATGTCAGAGTTTCGGTTTCCCTGGTCTCTTTAAGAGGGTTATTAACTAAAGTGAGAGTTCGACTGTCAAATTCTCAAACAGCGGATTCTCACAGCAAATCCACGACTGCGACAAATTGAAAGTTGCAACCGTGACAATATTCCCATAGTAAAGTTGTGATTGTGACAATATTCACATATTAAAGTCGCTACTGTGACAGTAGCAGTCTATTGTGACGGCCCTTAGCTGCCAAATCCACACCTTTATGCAACAATTCGAACGTTAGTCAGTAACCCGCTAAGACTGCTATTAGTACAGGTGCCAGTGAAAGCATGTTGGTTAATCTGGAGATGATCTTAGTAGTCTTGGAGAGAATCAGATGTGGTCTGTCTACTCTTCAGAGTCACATATGAAGCAAGGAATGACATATATCCACTACTGGGAAGGGCTGAGTCAGTTCACACATTTGTATGTATGTATATGTATTTATAATTTTATTTATGAAGTGCTACAAATCAGTATAAATTAGCAATACAAATATAAGACAGACATGGGAAAAGTGCATTATACAGTACAAGTGAGTAACTTATGAGCATGAAATCACTTTAAGTGCCAGGTTGTAAGTGACACAAGAGGATGGAGATCCCTGCCCCATAGAGCTTACAGTCTAAGTGATTTTATACAAGTTATGCAACCAAAATAATTTTTATGTGGTTAAAAAGCAGTAGCCAGTTTATTTATAGTATATCAATTTTGTAGAATTTTGTAGCAGATCTGAAATCTTAGGTATCAACACCATTTGTATGGCATTTATATACATACAAGACTGCTGTAGTAGTATAATCTTTATTGACATACTTACAACAAACTGAAGTTAAAAGAAGCTGAGATTAAAAAAAATATATTGAAGCTGTACTTCTTAAAATATTAAAGTATGTGTCTATGTATGTATGATATTTAGCTATTTAGCTTTAAAAATTGGGTTTTTGGGCACACTTTCTGAATATGTATTATCTAAAACACCACAGAAAACAATGGGAAGGAGGTCTGTTTAACAACATGGCTACTCTGAGCAAAGATAAAAACAAACAGAAAACAATACAATTCATGAATTCAATTTCAAACATTATTCAAAAATAACCCATAGGGGGTTATTCACTAAGGTGCGAATTCGACTGCCAAATTCTCAAACTGCGGATTCCCAAAGCAAATATGCGCCAATTTCCTCATTGTAAATTCATAACAATTTTCCCATAGTAAAGTCGCGACTGCGTCAATATTCTCATTATAAAGATGCGACTGCGACAGTAGCAGCCTATTGCGACTGTATTTATCTGGCAAATTCGCACCTATACGCAACAATTTGAATTTTAGTGAATAACCCCCCTATATTTATACAGATTAGGCATTTGAAAAAATGGCATAGCTATCCAAATGGGAATTTTTAGATTTTGGGGTATTACTGGACCGTTAGGACTCTTGATCTGGGTTTGACCTAAGAACTATCTCACTAATACTCTTTTGTGGGATATCAGGTTGTCACTCACATTACCTAACTCCATATCTACAGGATTATACACATACAAGCTTCTCTTGGCCCTTTCTCTTTAGTCCAGTCAACCTATGGCTCTTTTGATGGCCACATCTGGATCTTTGAAAGTAACGAGCAGTACTCACATACAAGCACCACTCATTATAGGCTGCCGGTTTATTGCCGGCAAGCGAAGTACAGAGAAAGCTCTCTCAGCACTTCCAGGTTGCTAGCCAATCCAGAGCCGCTGACGTCACCGAGCTTCCAGGTTGCTAGCCAATCACATATGACGTCAGCGGCTCTGGATTCTAAAGGGCTGAGCAGAACAACATGTGTATGGCTCTCTTAGCTCAAAAGGTTGCCAACCCCTGCTCTAGTCTGCTATACCTACTGGAATGAAATTTCACACCAACACAACAGTGGAGGTGCTTACAAAAAGTTTCAAACTTTCTCTCATTTTCTCAGCTCACACATCTTCCACTGCACATGCCCAGTACTATCTTAGTCAAACATGTTAAGGCTTAAAAACCCTCTAAACTTACATCACCATTCCTTTAAATAAAAAGCACACTGAAGATAACATTTTCATGCTGTAAATAAAAGACACATTAGTTACATATATTGAAACCCATAATGCAACCATTTATGAATGTTGGAAGATTGCACAACATATCTTTGTTTTGTGCAACTCACAACATTTCACAAGTCTTATCTGACACCTTAATGAAAATAGTGTTAGGGCACTAATGCATTAGGCAATACAAAGACAACCAGAGCTTTTTATGCTCAACAATGATGATGCAGGCCAAGGCCAGGTTACTGGAGGATCAACAAGAATAGTCAGATTTAGCCAAGGTCAGGCAATCCAGAGAAGGTTCACAATCTGAGTAAGGAAGCAAGAGGTTGGGGCACGCATATGAAGCAGAAGTCAAAACACAGCAGGACAGACTATAAAGCGCAGGAAGTTTAACAACAGGAAACCGCTTGGGCACAGATAGCAGGAAGTGATGTAAGTTATAGAGTCCTGGGAATTGTTTCATTATTTGCACCTCATCAGAAGGGCTTCAGGTGGAAGCAGAGGTCAGAGCCAGCCCAGAAGACTGCTCATAATCTCAGACTGTGTCAAAGCTCCCCAGTTTAATAGCAAAGCAAACAAGAACCCTGTACAGAAAGAGGGTAGTCTCAGATTCAAACCCCAAAAGAAGCAGAACTGGGAGAGGCCCACAGGCTCACAGGTACATAAGCTTGGCTTAAAAAGTACAGGGAAAACATGCATTTTTTTTTACAGTAACAGAGAACCATTTTAAAGTAAATGATGGGTAACCTTCTTCTATACAGTTTGGCATAGGACATCATCTGCATGACATTTGTATGTTCTCCTCATACTTGCATGGGTTTCCTCTGAGTACTCAACTTTTCTCCCACAATCTAAAAACAGGATAGTTTAATTGAAGCCTGAATAAAATTGGCCTGCGTTTTATTGCACAGGGAACCTAGACTGTGAGCTCCACAGTGGCAGGGATTAATATGAATGATTAGTTGTCACTATGTAATTATCTACCCATTAGAGTACCTTAATCAACCCTGATAGTTCAGGCAATGGCATTATAAACTTGTTTATAGAATGTCGGGTTGTCCTCTACACTTAAACTCCATCCCCCTGCCCATATTTTCTTATATCACTGCTGGCTGCAGTGTGCTTACCTGTGTACAGCATTCGTGTGCACACACAAGCACTGTGCGCAGGTAAGGAAGTGCTGTTTTCTGGTCAATGGTGGTGCAAGAAAAAAATTGCCAGTGTTGCTGCCAATCCGGGTTCCCTTGCCATTGCAGGTACTGCATGGTTTCATCTGATGCCACTGGCAAACATGCTCTTCCCTTAGGCTGCTCTCTACTGTCCCAAGGATGTCTCTGGATATAGATAGATATGTACAGTATATAGATAGACAGACAGACAGATAGACAGATGAATAGACAGACAGACAGATATTGTTAGATATATGGATAGAGGCAGTAGAGTTGTGCACCGTGTTAGCCATAGATTTATGCAAAGATAAGAGAGTATAGGTGATACCTTTTATTGGCTAACGAAATAGATCTATTTCGTTAGCCAATAAAAGGTATCACCTATACTCTCTTATCTTTGCATATATGGATAGATAAACAGATATATGATGAATACAGATAGATAGATAAACGATATATACAGATAGACAGACAGATAGATAGATAGATAGATAGATAGACAGACAGACAGACAGATAGATAGATAGATAGACAGACAGACAGACAGACAGACAGACAGACAGACAGACAGACAGATAGATAGATAGATAGATAGATAGATAGATAGATAGATAGATAGATAGATAGATAGATAGATAGATAGATACTGGTGACCAAAATGTTACTAAACGGTAACTTGTCCCTCTATGATGATTCGTACATATTGCCAGAATACAGTCTTTAACATAGAAAAAGATAGTTATGGTAGCATTGTCTTCTTTAAACAGAACTATATAAACATGACATCATTTAATTTCAATATACCAATTCATAATGAATTTACTATAATACGTTCCTGTTAATATTCATCTGTTTATGCTCACAATGTGCACCATCTCCTCGACCCGCTGCAGTCTGGTTTTAGGCCAGGGCGCTCTACAGAGACCTCGATCCTTGGCACCCTCTTGTTCTCCCTGTACACTCTTTTCTTGGGTGATCAATCAGTGCTGGGGAGAGGAATCGCTATAGCTCTCAGCTCGGCAACCTGTGCTATAGCGATTCCTCTCCCCAGCACTGATTAAGC
>WMED01020303.1:0-12194 GCA_019650415.1 Pipa parva
TGGGCAGGAGGCGCCCTTAGCATTTGCCTACTCTGCCTAATGGCAGAGCCGGCACTGCTTGTGGGGGTCAAAGGTGAAGACCGGGGGGCTTCTTAGACTTCGTGCCCTAGGATTAGCTTTTGCCAAGGCCACTGTGATTCTGTGCTGCAATCTCCTTGTCCACACTATCTGTAGTTGACCAAGCCTGACAGTACGTGCTGTTTTAGGGCTTTGCAGCCCCTGCACCAATATTAACAAAAGTAAAGGAAGCCAGTTGTTTGTGTACAATTCCCCTGAAGAATTCAATGTGAAGTCCATGGGTTTCTTGCAGATTTCTACAAAGGCTGGTCTAGTGTTTCATTCGCCTTTAAAAGTTATGAGTGCGTAAAGGTAAAATATCATCTTCTTCCCTTTGAATTGTATGATGCTCTCATTTAGGCAAGAGAAAACCATCTAGATACCAGGTAGTATAAATCAGTGAGGCATTTGGTCTCACTGGAACATGGAAAACAATGAACTAAAAGCCAAAGCTGTGTCACAAAAAAGGGAACTTTTAGTACTAGATCAAAAGCTTGTAGCTCTTGGCATTGTCCTAAAGCAATAAATACTGCATGTGTATTGACTAGTGGTAGGCCTGGCAGAGGTAACTTACTAAATTAGGAATATACAGTATATATTTAAAAACCATAAAAGTTACAATACGTAAAAGGATTCAAAACTGTTAACTTAGACAGCCACTAGAGGGCACCAAAGTATAGCATGAGAATGTAAGGCAAAAAATAAAAAATTAACCATTACTTAAAATTAACCATTATTCACCATGAAGAGAGCAAAGGAAATCTTTATAATATTTTTACACGTAAAGCATTGTGCTTTGCTCCAAGTGTTTGTTTTATCTTCTATTGTTATTATTATTCTTCTGCAAAACTGGTAAGCCTAAACCAGGCATTGTAGCACTTGTTGTACTTCAAACTAGGTGGGCCAATAGAAATCACTTTTTTACAGGCTTTTGCACCCCTTTAATGCAGTGAGATATTGCAGTTTTAGAAAGTACTTGATTAAAGATGTGTTTACATACCTCACAGGTTTCCAGGGGGAGACATCAGGATACTGTCTTCCTTCCTGGTAGAAAGGTATACTGCCAATGTCGGCTAAGCCCAGTCTCGCCAACTCCTCAGTAAGGAAAGTAGCTATTGGCTGCCCTAAAAGTCGCTAGAAGTCGCTCTATGACATCATAGTCTAAATTGCATAACTGGACATTTTCCTGTAGTTGTAATCGAGGCTGTAGCAGAGAGGAATAACCTTTCTGGAGAGACAAAAAGAGGACGAAACACCCTCAATATTTTTACAACTACAAATGAAATTTATGAAATAATAATACTATGATCAGCGGTGGCTTTGTCCATTCATGCTTCATTATTTGCGTTGTACACATGGAGAGGAGTGGCTCTCTTCTCTGCTCTAACTGCAGCGGGGAGGCTGCGCGAGGCTACTGTGAGACTTAACTGCCTGGCAGTGCTTTGGGGAAGGGCAAGGGCTCACCGTAGCACCCGCTGCTCGTTGGAGATAGTAACTGCAGTACGATTGGTGTTTTCATGTGGATTCTCCAAAAGTCTCCAATACCATCAAAGAAAAATGCTAGATTTGTCGCTAGTCACATTTTTGTTGTTAGAGGGGTCATAAAACTCGTTAAACATAGCAACAAAGTCACTAAGTTGTCAAAACTGGCCAAACCAGATCTTTCCTTCCTTCGGCAATGCATTTGACATCATACATCTCCTGGGAGGGGAGTTTCTCCCTTCTGAATAGCTGTGTGCCTGTGATGTCATTAGTTTTACCATTCACCCACTGACCATCTTCTCCTGATTGGCTGTGCACCTGTGACATTTTTTACCAAGTCAATAATCAGGTACAGTACCATTGGATTCTTGCACTGCTGCAGGTACATGTAACCTTTAAATACACTTGTTGAAAGGAGCACTGAACCCTCTGGATTCATTTGATTAAAATACATATTAATGCTGTGTTATCCACTTGTAACTGAAATCCTTTATAAACATTGCATGCATTTTAATAAAGTGTCTTTAATAACTACTGCCACAATTCTGTTTCAAAGTGTATCACTAACTGTGCTAATTAGAATGTTCATTGCACCAGCTCAGTGAACAGACACAATGCAAGGATGTATTTCGTACGACGAACGAAAGTGTAGGATGCGCTGGAGGTAATGGACAGCAAAAAAGAGGAAAAAAATCCCCTAGCGTAATACAGTTTTAAAAATCAATAAAATTGCTGTGAAGTGCACAACACAGTGAGATATTGGATTTCTTTTTGTGAGTAGTGAATAAATCACTAAGTGGTGTATAGTGAACTTTTAATGCTATACCACTATCCAAAAGTGTATATCACTGTGTGCTTAATGAAGCTGTATGCTGTAAAAATAATCTTTGTGAACTGTAACTATTAACAGTTAACAGTGCTGGTGCAAGGGGAGGACCTTTTTGATCCCCCCCTATTTAGGAGCACTCACCAGATAAATCTGAATTCAATGGCACCAATCAATAAATATTCCTTGTGATTGAAGGTCACTTTCTCTCCACTGATGGTCATAGAACAGAGTCAGAAGAAACGACATGTAATCATCCACAGAAAGGTGTAACAAATCTATTTAACATCTACTTACATATAAAGTAAAATTCTTCAAGCGCTTGATATAAAAGAGTCCCCACAGATAGTTGTACAAATCTCTACGCAATGCGCAGATACAAGTAGACGGACCCTCCAGGGTTAATTAACGTTAAGACAGACTGCGATAGGAATTTACAACTGCATTATCAGTTTAAATCATTTTGCATTGCAACTAAGAGCTTTCAACTATCAAACTTCACTTTAGTGTTCATATACATATATTATCAACCTTACTCATAATAGGGGTTTAGTGTCCCTAATTCTTTTACAGTCAATGAAGATGGGGGAGGCACCCAGACTGACGGCAACTGGCAGAGAGATCAGTTCTATTTGTTACTTAAAGGTGAGTTTTTTCTATCTAGTTTTCCATAGTACACATGCTTAAATTGTGTACATTCCCGTAGATTCCCTAGCAGCCTCAGGAAGTTACATGCCTTTCTCGGTTCCTTTTTGTCTTCTACTGATCTGTTTGTTGTAAAAACAAGAGACAGTTGGCGCAGCAAATCGTTTTTTTTTTTTCTTTCTTTCCCTTGCATTTGTTTGCTTTTTGATATAAAATATTTGAAGTTGTTCCAACAGAAACCGCAAAGACCCCAAATCCATCAATAAAAACTGAGTTAATATATTTTGCTATGTAAAGAAAACAAAGGCGCTGTGAAGCTTCTGCTAAACCCTAAACAAACAAACAGGAAAATTATATGCTCATAAAATAATCTAGCTGGATTTACGGTGTGAAGAAAATAATCATTTTAAGGTCAAACGAGGGAAAAAAAAAAAGATCATTACTGATATAATGAAACCAGACTGAGAGGTCGCAGCTTCACTGAATTTCCAAATTACAAAAGTTGATGTTGATGAAGTTTGGAAGAGAGCTGTTAAAGGGAACCTAGCTTAAGGCCATTATCACATAAGGCATTTTGCCACAAGCATCTTTTTTTGGCACAGAAAAAATGCCTCAAATGGCTTCCAATTCAGGACCTTATTAGCTAATATTATATTTGTAACTTACCTCTGGAGTGCTGGGGACTTCATTAGATTTTCATTCATTGGCTAATAGTCATGTATAACTCTGAATTGGCATCTGATCGCCACTTCCTCATGTTCTCTTATTGAGCAAACTATGCAAAGTGACGAATATGCATCTAATCTGGCCAACTATAAAAGTCATGATCCTACAGAGCACTTCGCATCACTTTGCTTGCGGGTGTACAGGTACTTAGATTATTGAGCAGTTGACGGAGTCTGTTGATGGAGCGTGTTCAAGCAGGAGTACTGCTCCAAATTCACCCATTTGACTTTGACACATTAGAGTGGTGAATTGTGGGGTTGATGACAGGGCTCTGGTGTTGCATAAAAAGTGCAATATTCACTCAAAAGTGACATTGGCGACTGTGACAACATGACCTAGAGACATAAAATACATGTATTATTCCCTTATATACAGTCAGGGACATAGTGAGGATGTCACTACACTTCACTGAAGATATCCACATCAATTGTCTTGACTTTGCATAATACTTCTATTCTATTGACTATGCCACAAAATGCATCCGACAGTGTTTTCTGCAGTCTGCTTGTTCAACAAGACTATCTGGTGCTTCATGAATAAGGGGGATTTGCAACTATTTTGGCAATGCGGCTTGAATTGTAGTGAAGTGAATTCACCTTTTAGCCAATAAGGCCCTCAGTTGTAAAAATGATCTGCTGGGTAGGTTCTACTAAGGGTAGGTACTACTAAAAATACTATCATACTATTGAGTGTAATGCCAGGGTACAATGGAACTGAATGGATAACATTAAAAAAAAAGACTTTTTGTTTGTCAGTTGCCTAATTGTAGCTCGGCGAGAACAGGAGCTCTCTTGGCTGGGGGAAAACCTAAAGGGGAACTGAAGCTTGTTTTCAGTTTCACCAGTTTTACTTCGACAGATCAAAGTAGCGAATTAGGGCTCTATCTGTCTGATGATTTATGCTACAATATGCAATAAACCACATCTGTAGCCATTTATTTCTTCAGTTTTATTTAGGGGTGATTTTTAAGGGAGAGGGGGAAAATACTGACTGGTTTTACTCTCCACTGCTGCCTCCTGCTGTAAAGTCAATATCTTCTGCTCGGCAAAGCAGATTTCTGATGTACAAACTGCTTCTGTGCATACTCACCTCAGTGACAGAAAGCATGAAGTGAATAAAAGCAAGGAGCTTCACAGAGCAGAAGATATTAGTTTGACAGCAGGAGGCAAGTGTTCCCCTTCTCCCTCCCTTAATCATAACCCCAAAATAAAACTAAGCTTCAATTCTTCTTTAAAAATGAGCTGCTTTAACATGACCCATTATTGCGTAAAGTTCAGAGTTCACTACTATTCGTCACTCCCTGATCCTCACATATCACATATTCAGCAAACTCTGCAATGTGGCTAATTTTCTGCCAGTTCAGACACTTATGATGATTGTGAATTTACTGAGCTCTTTGCACCACATTGTGGACACATAATTAGGCTTTTCATCAAAGGTTGGAGTCTGTCAAAGTAGCGAATTAGGCTTTAGGCTGTGTCACATTCACCAGTTTTACTTCGACAGATCGAAGTAGCGAATTAGGGCTCCATCTATCTAATGGTTTACATTACATTAAGCAATAAACCGCGTCTGTAGCCATTTGCTTATTCAGTATGAGAATCCATTGCTTAGTGAATAAGGATTAGAAACTTAGCGATTGCAGGAGTGTGCAACCCAAAGTGATGTGAATTCACTTCATCCAGTGAAGTAAAACAGGTGAATTTGGAGAAGTACGCCTTGCTGAATTGGCTACTGCGACAGATTCTGATGCTTGATGAATAGCTGATTTACCTGTGCACGTACATTCAAGGTAATGTGAAGAGCTACGTTTGTTCACAACTGTCATAAGCATCTATATTGGTGGCAATGAATGTGAATTTGGACCTTTATGTGATTGTTTGGACTTCCATATGTATACCCCTATTTTTTTTTTTTTTTTTAATTCAAACACTGCTAAATGCAGTATCCATGTCTAATCTTCACTACACCAACTCGGAAGCTTATGGAGGTCGTGGATGTGCAGAGCTTTTCACATTGCATGTGCATGTGACTTACGGCTATTTACCAAGAAGAAAAAGCTGCCTGACTGCTATTGGTTAAGCAGTGTGCTGACCTTTTGGCCTCATTAGCCATGCTTTGTTTGCATTTGTAGAATGCAGGAGATTAACTTGTGCACAGGTGTTACACATTAGGCAAAAACATCCAGGGTGGTGATGGGAGGGTACCCTTTTATGGAAAACTGTCCGATAGACATCACACACACATTTACTAGTGCGGGAGTTTTCCAATGCTGTTTTATCTGAAGCAGGATAATTTATTACACATCTACTGGTGAGAAATGCTTCTCACTAAGTATAGTACTACATATATAAAGATGTAATCTGTCTATAGTTCCCCTTTAAACTGAAACTGATATTAGGTATGTAATGCTAGTGTGCACCATGGCCTACATTTCTCACCATTTTTTGTGGAATTAGCAGTGCACTAGAACATTAGTTCCTATTAAATTACAGTTCCCACAGCTTTGCTAATGGCTCTGTTATTCTATGGACGGGGATATAAGATCATTCCCAGGAGGCAAGTGGGCCCCTTTCTTTCCTCCCTATACACCCATAATCACTCTTTTTTAAATGCAGCCGCATGGTCTGGTAGTGATCCTCTGATAATATAGCAGGCTACAGGAAGAATATTTATGATTTTAGTCAATGAAGATCATGGGTCCTATAGGAAGATCAAGAAATACAATTACACAGACCTTTGGGAAATTCTGTTTATTAGCCACTAGAGGGGGCTCCAATGCTACAGAAGGAAAAACCTTTTCTATAAAGGCCCAGACCCCAGCCACATTCCAGTACCAAACCCAACCCATTCATAGCTTTGATAATGCACATAAGTTCAATATACTCCTGAAGCTAAGACAGGCATGGGGCATGGGCCCGCCGTTCCTTCCCCAGAGAACCACACAACCTCCATGTGAACCCTGCCAGTTACTTTATTCTTACACATATAGAAAATAGGACTACTCAGCCTCAGCTGGCAGGGACTGCGGGTACTACAGGGACTGCGGGTACTACAGGGACTGCGGGTGCTACAGGGACTGCGGGTATTACAGGGACTGTGGGCAGGTATTGGCAGAGATTGTGGGCAGGGACTGCGGGTACATATTGGCAGGGACTGTGGGTACATAAATTAAGGGCAATGCCATGCTGCACCCTAGGATACTCTCTCCATTCTTTCTTCCTGGCTGACAGGCACTATCCTATTTTGGCCATTGCAAAAGTCCTACCCAACAGTCACAGTTGCTCCCCCACTCCTGCACATAACCTTTATTAACAATGTCTCACCTCTTTCTGTTATTATTTCCTGATCCCTCTATTGTCTGTGCGGCCATTATTCTGCCTCTATCATATCCTTGCAGCAGATGAACAAAGCTTACACTAAGTCCTGTACCCAGAGCCATTAATGGCTGGAGCTGATTTAGTGAAGGATTCTCTCACCAGCAGTCAGAAATAATCTCCAGTTCTCCCTTAGGCCTGGCACTGTAGGACCACCTCAATCCTCCAATAACACAGGCTATTCTGGTCCATGACCTTTGTGCCCATAGTTATCAGTGCCATTGCCAGTACAAATTAGCAGTCTCTGTTAAAAGTAAAGGATTGGTTATGCCAGCTTCTCACAATGAATCAATGTATTCTTAACACTTGTACAATTGATCTTTACTATTTTTCTTCACTTTAATCAAACTAAGCCTGTTATTTAGCACAAACAACAACCAATACATTCCTGTAGGGCTTGCCTTGCACATTTAAATAAATACAAGGTTGCTCTTGCCTCTGAAGCCCTATTATACAGGCCACTGTATTTGTACAGGCTATAGGCATAGCATGTTCCTGACAACTAGCAACAGCTGGGAGGATGCAACGAGATATCTACCTTTATAGGAGAACTATAGTAACCTAGCATAATTACTTGATCAATCTAGCAGCAATACACAAATGGCATATTTAACAAAGCAGAAAAACCATATCCACGCTTTTCGCCTGTTTTTCGCCCACTTTTTAATCCTTTTATCTTTTATTTGACTTTTTCCCTCATTTATGAAAATTGAAAAAATATTTATTGATATTGATAAAAATCGATATCAGTAAATGTCGATGCGGTAATACCGCTACAATTTACATTAATGTCAATGGGGCCCTTTGAAAATAATATTGCAGATTATTACTCCAATGCTCAAAAATATTTCACAGACATAATTCCATATCCATTCATAGATTTTTGCTACCCTCAGCCTGGCAAATTGTTGTATCGGCAATATCGATATCAGTAAAAAATCGTTCGATATCGCGATTTACAATTTTAATAAATTTCGCCCATATATTAATGTACTGCTGCTATATCAATATTCATCTGACGATTCACAGCCCAGAATCATCACATGAATACATCACCACTCCAGGTTACTTTCTTGTTATGTGAGTGATGTCGGTCCTCTCTTATTACCCAGTTCCCTCTCGAAGTTCGCTCAACTTAGCCAACTGCGCATGCGCAGATCATTTATTTCCAGTCTGCACATTGTGTAATACTATATGCGACTGTCATTAAGTGGCAAATTCACACCTTTACACGACAATTTAGACTTTAGTCAATAACCTTCTTAATGTACTGCTGCTAGATTGATCGGGTAAGTATGCTAGGATACTATAGTTCTCCTTTAAATGCTGCATCAACTATACCCTGGAGATTACAAATATGACAGACAAGGTACCATATCCCAAACAGTCATTCAATAAGAAGCACAATGGGCAGAAGTTTGGGGATGTATCATGATACATGATGATTTTATCATGATATTCAACTGAAAACAGAAAGCACATCAACTTAAAATTAGTGTGAGTTAGAGGAAAACACAGTCAGCCTGTAACTACAGCTGTGGAAGGTTAGGTGGAGGAGTAGTGATGTGTAGTGATGCAAATTTGTCTAAGCAAAGTGAAGGGATGTCATCATTTACCCATGATTCCCATGGCTCTGTTTAAAGGAGAAAATGTCGCTGTAACTATATCTTTCTTTTATTAATGTCAAACACTGCTAATAGGCTGGGTTAATTATAAGGAAGTACAATGTTATCAGTATGTCACATTTTAGTCACCAATATTGGCACCGTAATAAATTCTCAACAATTGTTATTTGCATCCGATTCTATATTAGTCTCTATATTCTCTTTGTCTTTTAAGTACATAGTCACCTTACGCCAGACAGGAACCCTGGCATCAACCCCCTACTTCAACGAGTTCATCTAGGGAAGTCGAACCCATGAATTTGGAGCAGCATGTCTAGGTAAATGTGTTACTCCGGTGCACTCTGTCTTGGTAAATAGTCTAATGTCACGTACATGTGCCTATGCCCATATTTTAAAAGATACTACTCTAGTGTGGATAGAACAAAAACTGTGCCATGCAATACCTGCTGTGGATTCTGGGTACTGTAGACAGTGTTTTTCAACAGAAGTCCCTAAAATGCTGCATATTAGGAACATTTTGATTATTGTTTTGTAGTGCTTTTAACATTCAAATCCACTAGGTGTCAGCACAGTGCTGCATTTGGTGCTATGCTGCCTATAAAACAGGATTTTAGCATTTGACATCACTACAGACATAATTCTAACTTCATTGTGTCTGTAAATGTATTGTTGCTCCGTAACATTTCTGTAAGTATGTGGGGGGAAAACATGGTCATCCGCTAAATTCTAAGATTTTTACACAGTTAAAATACTCCCAAAGATTTGTAAATTACTCTGTAAAAGAGAAAGCGGTTTCATTTCTTCCAATACTATGTAATCTATTTAAAAAAGGATATTTACTTATTCATAACATGTGCTTGAGCCAGATTCAGAGATACTGGATTTTTAGACTGTAACATTAAGTGTCGCAGGCCATTTCATTAGGGCGTGCCCCCAAAGAAAAACTTCTTTAAGGTAAAGTTTTTTCCCTGTCCCCCTCCTTTCTGTCCCCCTCCCTGCTGATTTGCTTCCCCTGCTGCCCCCTTCTTGATGCTTTCCTTCCCCTGCTGCCCCCTCCCTGCTGCTTTCCTTCCCCTGCTGCCCCCTCCCTGCTGCTTTCCTTCCTCGCTGTTATAGGTGCTTGCACTGCGTGCTACACATTAGGGTGTGCCTGGGCATACCATGCACACCCCGTGCGCACGCCTATGACTGTAAGTTTTACTCAAGGTCAATTATAGTTGGTGAAAGGAAGGCCCAAAAGATAGGAGCTTATTCATCAAAATGAGAATTCCTTACTTTGGGTCTCTATGCTCAGATAATCGCAAATTCTCTACTCCTTATTCACAAAGCAGAGGATTCCCAGAGCAGATAAATGTATGGAATAAAACACTGTCTCTTGGGTAATATAGCGTAGTCAATCAGCAACACTACCATCAGCCCCCAAATTCATTACTTTCATATGGAGAATGCGCTACTTAACAGACTCCGACGCTTGGTGAATAGGTGAATTATGTGTGTACAGACATGTAAAGTGGTACAGAGAGCTCTGTAGGTCTACGACTGTCTAAAGTGCTCAAATTAGTCGCAAATTTGCCAGATTACAGAGTTTGCTGAATATGTGACGATCAGAAAGTGGCAAATTAATGTGAATTCGGACCTTTCCTTTGACTGTTCAGGCTATCATGGATAAGCTCTATAATTATGCCCAGGGACCATCTGCTGACTGTCTGGGCACAGTACAATACTGTTTTTTTTTTAATTTCTGTATCCACTTTCAGTTCTAATTCTGAAAAAAACGAATGCAATAAAAAAAAGGAAAAATCAGTGGCCCCGATTTCACTTGCAAAAATATTCACTACCTTAAAATGTTTACAAACTATTAATACCATTGCTGTAACTATAAACCAACAGAGATCGCTGCTGTGTTACAAAAACGTGGTTGGTTTGGTTCCGTCAGATAAAAAGGTTAGACTGCTAAAAACTATTTAAATAATCTTGAAATTGTGAATTTCACATCAACTACAATAAGTTTGTCAGATATACTGGTGGGTCCCTTTAAATGTGCCTTATAAACACAGACACACTTTAGTGAAACCACTATGGGGAAAATGTTTAAAGTGCACCCGTCACCTGAAAACTAATGCTAATTTAGTTTGTACTAATGAAAAAAATGTTTTTGTAAATATAACATTTTTTTTTGGTTTTGAGGTTGCAGGTACTCTTTAAACTTGCACTGTTGTTATACTCCGTAGAAAATGAACAGTTGGGGGTTAAATAATTCCAACAGCAGCAAGCTGAAAGGCAATGATATAACGGATGCAAGGGGTTAGAACAGGGTGCAAATTTGTACCAATCCCTATCATATTATATTCACCACAATACTAAAAGTCTATCTTTCAAAATGCAGTGGGATGACTGTTAACATTGTGGTTTTAATAATATAAAAATCCACTAGGTGGCATTAAACTACTTTGTAGTACAATATCCTTTTCTCCCTTTAACAGTGTTTGCTAAATGTGTTTCCCTGATATCGGTTAAGTAGATATGCATTCTGCTACAGTGTATCAAGTTAAATGTAAATAATGTATGTAACTCCTGTAAAGCTAATGGGATTGATATATTCCCACTAAATTAACAATTTCTGTACCTTGGCTATGGGGTCACACTTCACATCCTAGACCCAGAAGCAGGTGAAGCAATCCTTCTGGAGCAACACCTACAATATGTTAGCAATAGAACAACTATCTATTTAGCTACTGTAAAAGGACACATGGTTCCAGGAGTTCTTCAAAGGTGAGTTAGACTTTAACCCTTATACAGGCAGTTTAGCTTTTAAATGCCAAGAGATACTTACTGATAGAACTGCTGCAAATTCCTATGGCACTCCATTAAAGATCTCTAACTTACTTTGTTCAGTGATCTTCTCTTCTTATGTCACATTCCTGTTAATGCCCGGGCTTCTGGGATACATCGCCGGGAATGGACAGAAGGATTCATATGTAACATTGACAGGAGGAAGATGTCAGCGAAGAAGATGTCTAGAGAAGAAGGCCTCTAGAGGAAAGGTGTTAGTGACCTTCAATCAAGCTGCAGCAGGACAATCATAAGTTTTGGCATTTAGCAACAAAACAGTCCTGATAGCAGCTATACTTTAGTTCCCCTTTAAGGAAAAGAGGATCAATTTTTGCTTTGTTTTGTTGGAACAGGAAGAGGAGTAATAATATAGGGCAATACCATACAGGAGTAGAATAAGCAGCAGCACCTGACAGGATGTTAAATTGCCAGCCTACTATTCTCTCTCTATACAAGGAAACTACAGAGGGATTCACAAAGGGTAACTTTTCACTAAACTGAAATGGACTGTTAAACACTTTGTTTTCATCTTACTGAGTCAATTTCCTACAGTCATGGCCAAACGTTTTGAGAATGACACAAATATCATATTTTCACATGATCTGTTGCCCTCTGGTTTTTATG
>WMED01020304.1:0-11866 GCA_019650415.1 Pipa parva
GCTCTAACACAGGTTACCAGTTGCAGGTACTGTTGTCAACTATATGAGAAAAATAAGCCACATGTACATTAACAAATGTCCATTGACAACCAAACCCTGTCACATTATCAGCAGCCAGGTGCTCGGTGATCTCTGTAAATCAATTATACTGTTCCTGTATTTGTTTCATTGCTGACAAGAATGTATCAGTCTTGTATATTTTAACAGATAAGAGGGGGACAGATTGTTAAAGTGCAAATCTAGAAATGATACAAATGGTGCATGTTTACTGGGCCCAATTTACTGCTGGTTATTCATTTAAGCACATTTTGCATTGTGACTGAAAATGTAATAAATCGCAGTAATTTTCATGTCATTTTTTTGCTCTATATTACACTGAGCCATTATCTGGGGGGAAGCAAAGTGGCATTCACTACCAGAGGCAATTTGCACTTAATCCCATTACCGGCACAGGCTGCATTATGTGTGTGACATTTCCAAAGTCACTAGATTGTTGTTACAAGCTCTTTGTGTAGATTAATTGTGTCATTCCATGTGGAATTGTTGTGTCGGTTTTGATGTTATTTTTCATCACCCTGCTATATTTATGTATAGATAAGTGTCGCGCTATAGTTAGGTGGAGGATGGTGGAGGATGCAGCAGGTCTATGAATCTCAGAAGTAGATCCTCAAATTGAGGGCTTGATAGCGTTTGGGGGGTGCAATAAGGTGTTGGTGCATTACAGAAATGGGATCCAGGGACCTTAGTGTGAAAATAAGAACACAATTTGGGGCATATTTATCAGTGTGAATTGTCACGTATGTGTGTGAATTGGCAATAGTTCGCAGATTCAGCAAAGGTCATTATTTTCTGCAATGCGACTAACTGTTGCACCGTTTGTAACAAGGTATGATGTAATCATGTATTTTACAACATTTTTCATCTATTCACTGCAACTGTAACAACAATTGCAGTATTTATCATGTGTCAAAGTGATAATTCGCCAGTTAGTATTTGCATGAATACATGAATTTGACTTTGCCAAATAACAGTGGCAAAACGAGACAGTTCCCAGCAGAGTTCCTGTTAGTGTAGTTCAATCCTTACAATAATAATAAAAAAAAAAATATATATATATATATATATATATATATATATATATATATATATATATATGTATATTTATATATTGGAGAAACCAGTAAATCAAAAGCCAAAAGGGAATAAATGGTGAAAACAAAGAAACTTTAACTAGCGGCCCTTGATAAATATGTGCTAATGTGCCATAGGCTCGGTTCACACTAGCGTATTATGCGCAGCTCCATACTAGAGAGACAAATTAAATACACACAATGTAAACACTACCTAAAAAATGATCAAAACTCAGAGGATATTGTCTTCCCTATTTAGAAAGAAACGCTGTAACCTGCACTCACACCAAGCAGAAAAATTAATTAAAAGAGAATACTCTTTATGAAATATATTAAAATTTCTAAAAGGTGAAGCCAACACAAACATAATCAATAGTTTAAAAAAGCTTAGCTGAAACCACTTAACTACGTGGAAACTGATCAATTACAAAGCTAATAATGAACAGTAATAGAAACTCCCAAAAGGCTGGGTAACAGGTAAGTAACTTAGTAACTCAGCAATGAATCCGAGGTTGGCTAAGCCAAAAAATAGGGAGAATTCAAAACAAGCAATAAATGTAGTTACGGAGTAAATGTGACACTTCTGGATATGAAACAACCGACATACGTTTCTCCTCTAATTTAGAGAGGCTTTTTCAAGGTAAGTGATAAGGTTGCTTGGTGTAAAGAAAATAAAACATTCACAAAATCGCACAATGCTGCTGACTGTGATTGTTTTTTTTTTTTTGTAAACAATTGTAAAAAAGATCGTATAATTTTTTATTCATATCTTTACTGAAAATAATAATAATAATAATATTTTTTATTGAAAACAGAATGTAAGTAAATATTTTGATATGGAATCAAACAAACAGAACCTAGTAAAATTCTTACAAAAAATGAATACAATGAAAATAAATTATGTTAATGAGAGGGATGAACCTGATGCTTCGATAACAAATATTTGGCTTCACATTAGTGAGGTATAGTCATAAATATCCATGTTCAGTGATTTGCAACCAATTTTGTTTTTTCATAAGAAGATTGGTAACCGCGCTAAAACCTCTTTCTACGAGGTATGAAGAGGAGAAAGCTATCAAAAATGTTCTTGTGATAGCACATAATACTGGATAAGCAACAGGAATATCTTTCTGAAGCCAGAACTGCTGGTAACTCTTTGTAAATTGCACCTTAAATTCTCCGTTTGTGTTTAATCCAATCAGTTTTTCTTGTAATATAACATCCAATTCTTCAATGTCGCAGTATGGATTAATAATCCACTGAGGTATTTCCATAGTCAAAACATCTTCAAACCTGGTTTTAAAGTCTGTGTGAAGGGCATTTATCTGTTGAATGTAGACTAAAAGGTCTTCATACTGGATGTTTGTCAGTAACAAATTGGGGGAACCTTGAGAATTTGCGCCGTCCAGTGTTTTGCTTCATTAGATTCATTCTGGCATGAAAATTCACAATAATGGACTTTGATTTTATTAAATTCAAACTTTTACCTTGTAACTTTAAGTTAACCTCATTAAATTTAGTAAACAAATTTGTTAAATAAGCAATATTTGGTTTACATTTAACTATATTATCTTTTAAAATTGGATATTTACCATCCAAAGACTCAAAGAAATTTATAATGCTCAAGAAAGTCAATTTCGACCTTCTTGAGTTTTATCGATGTAAAAAAAAAAACGGTGCCCGATCGAAACATATCGATCAATACTTTTGCCGACTGAAACTTTTCAACTGAGTTTTTTTGATTGGATTTTTTTTTTGATGGAAAGGAAGCCATACTACTAATGTAAAGTATCGAAAAACTCGATCGAAAAGTAGCAATCGATGTTTTTTGATCAGGCACCCATTTTTTTAACATCGATAAAACTAGAGAAGGTCGAAGTCTGTTGCTGCCGATATTATATTTCCATGAAATAGTCTTTCAGAACTTTGAATATTGATTCACCTTTAATGTTTGTTGTCAAAGTTCTTACAAAAAGCAGTTCTTCGTGGACTTCTTGGTCGTTAACGAAATGAACATATGTCAGTAATAGTGCTTCATTACCAGCTAGCGTTGACTCGTCCAGTTGAATAGAGAAATGGTTTGTTTGCAGATAATTACACAAGAAACTTTCAACACAATGACTCATTTCATCAATATCCCTTTGAATTGTGTCGTTGCTCAAATGAACTCTTTTTGTATATCATATGCAGGCTTGTGTAGAACATTTTTTAAAACCTCTTCAATGGCTGCCAAAATCAGCTGTTTCCCGATAGTATGAGACTTTCCTGATTTTGCTATGAGTCGTGAGATATTGTAAGAGGCCTGCAAACTATCATTGCTTCTTTTTGACGTTGAAGCAATCATATTATTATTATCCACCATGGACCTCTTCTGACATTTTTCTTTCAGTGTTTCAAAGTATGTAAAATTTTTACTTGTTTTATCAGGGTGACACTTTTTCAGTTGTTCCTCCAGCTTGGATGGTTTCATAGAGTCATTGCTTAAAGCTCTGTTGCACAAAAGGCACATGGGCAGATGTTTGTCTGACAGGGATGGGATGAAGCCGAAATTCAAATAATCAACGCTATACTGCCTACATTTCTTTTTGGTTTTAACTCTCTCCAAAACTAATGTGAAGTTTAGTTTAGGATCATCTCCTTTTAACTTTTCACATCCTTATGACTTGTTGTTTGAAAGAGGTTTATGATATAAATCAGATTTAATTATTATCCAGTTTATATGTGTGCACAGTGCATGATAGCTACCGCACACATATTTAAACTCTATAATAATTTAATCCAGTTTATATTATAATCCTCTTTCAAGCAACAAGTCACTAGGAGTAGCTTCGCTCACATGTGCCTGAATGCTTTGCTTATCTTGCTTACTAACCTAGAACTGGACCTCATTTCAAAAATAGCTGTAGAAAATATTTTTCAGGAATTTAAGTAAAAATTCAATTTTTTTTTCCTACATTCCTGAATTCCGGAGTCTCCGGCTCTATGTTATCAGAGCGACTACAAAAATATGTATAAAAATGTTTACTTACTTTTCATAGGCATTCCCAAAGAAGATGATTTCAACTCACTTTAACTCGTACCAATTTATATTTTTGAACATATTTTCAATCCACCTTTCTTCTCAAAACTCAGAATACAAATGAACTGTGTTTTTCTCTGGAACTCTTATTTCTACTAATGAATCAAACAAGTCTCTGCAAAAATTTTGTACAAGACTGGGCAAGTTTTATTTATTAACTGCGCGATGCATTGCTCTTGGTATGAAAACTCACAAATGAACATGCCTGCGTGGACGCAACTTGCTATAGGTGCGCAGTAGGCTCACTGAGTGAATCATACTGCGCTGCATTACTATGCATGCAGTCTAAATGGACTCTGGATCCCCATTGTTTTTTTCTCCCTGATATGGACCCTCTGTAAATCTGTATGGTCCACTTTGGGAACCTCTGCTCTAGAAGAGTGGATAATTCAGAAAAAAAAACAGGCATGATTGATATGATAAGTGATATTGATAAGTTATGTGCTCATTGTATTGATTTAAAAAAAGTTTAATGACCTTGTAGGGCAGTTGATCAAGAAGGATCTTGCTTGCTAATCTTTACTGAACCTGATTTGGGATGATTTGATTTTAACAAGAGGGGGAAAAGTTTGAAATGTTCTCAACTTTGTTTTCTTAATTTGGGTGTTGCTTGGCTCACTCACCCCTGAAATAGTGTTTAGAGATCCTATCTAGCTGGTATGTGTAGTGTTACCCAGCCTTTTGTATACAATTATTTTGTCCTTTATCTATCATTCTACTTGCAGCCTATCTGTTCTTTCATTTTGTCTTTTCTGCTTACACAATTATGATCGTACTGTACTGTAGCAGCTGGTTTTAAGTCAAGTGGTTGAAAGGTGTTATTACCTTACATTTATATGTGGTACGTTACTGCCCTCTAGTGGCTCTCTGGGTTTGAGCTGTTATGTTAAGGAGTGGATGTGGCAATTTTTGATGATGTTAAGGAATGAAACTAGAAGGTAGATGTTGCGGAGTCGCCTGCCTGCTGGGCACTGAGTTCTGGGAAATGGACACCCCAAAAGGAAGGAGACTTTGCAGGTTTCTGTCTGTATTAGTGAGTTAAAACCATGAACTGAAAAGAATGTATTTTGTCCTGTTGTAAAAGATTCTTTTGGTGATGACACTTAATAAACCTATTGTATAATGAAGACAGCTGCTGCTTCCCTACACTCCCAGAAAGGACATTGCCATTTGAGAAATTCCACACAATAACAAGACCATTGGAAACAATTGGCTGCACTATGATGGAATCCTGCCCTGACTGATCTAAATACACTGAACAATGACGACAGACTGACAGGGAAACAATACCAAATGCCTTTTATTATTTTTTATTGATTTTTTTTTTTTTCTTTTTACATTTATTTTTGTCATGTTTATAAATATATTAACAAAGCAGACAAAAAAAGTACACGTCCAGGGTAGATAATACTGAAATACAAAAGTTTTCAGGATGCAGTTCTGACATGTCTGCAGCCTTCACGTTGTAGCAAAACATTAGTATCAAACATTTAACAAGTCATTGCGTAACAACAAACTCCGCATGCAGTGTTATATACACCCTAGTTAGAAAAGACTCCAGTAGAAAGTGGGAAAAACACTCTCAAGCAATAATCCCCTTATTGATTTCGTTTACCAACCACGGGAAAAGGTCACTTTGTTCAGGAACCGCCGTCCAGCAACGTTTAAGGAAAATATATTCTTACACAGAAAACACAACTTTTTGTTAGCCGCCATTTTCCATGTCATCTGGGGCATTCATGGGCAGTTGCTCCTGAACTAGTGTATTAAACAACCTTCATTCCTTGTAGGTTTAGGTAAACAACAACAGAATGAATAGCGGAAAAGCAAAATCAAAATTGAAATCCAGTTAAACACCCACCCAAGGCTTGTTAATGCGCAACAGAGAATAGCCAAGGTAGAAGAAATAGCGAAAGGAAGGTTATACCATGCGCATATTCCCGTGCAGCAGAATTTATTTGTCTGGAATTTGTAGCATTTTTGTCAATTTTTACAAAAAGCATTTATTGTCCATTTCATGTCCAAAACACCTGGAATTACTGTAAACATCAGATTCCCATCACAGACAGACATAGAGATAACAAAGAAGTATTTGTTTTTTGTTTACGAAGCACATCAGAGCTTTGCATTCAAACAAAAAAAAGGCATGCATTATCTCAGTAGGTATCACAAATATTACAAATTATGACAACATTTTTTTTTATTCACTGCATATAGAATGTTTTTTTTTCTCAGTGTTTCGAAAAATAATATTAGATTTTTATGGAATCATACAGTATCAAGAGCGATCATGTGAGATAAGAGTATACTGGAAGGTTTATTTTATTGGATTTATTTATATTTAAAGGAACACTATCATGCTTTTGTTATTTCTTAAAAGACATTTTAAGCATCAGCAGAGCTACAGGGATCACTGTGAAAATGTATTAAAATGTGCAACTTTTGCTTAGGCCTTGTAACCCACAACAACTGACTAGATGCTTATCTGCTTTAGTTTAAATGCTCTAGATCATTGGATAGTTTAAATATTGCTTGCTATGGGTTATAAGCCTTCTCTGTTTCACTTAATCCCCTATATTACTGTATTATAAAAGATTTATATTATTAATATTATTAGTATTAGTATTAAAACATGCTGGGCTTGCATAAATGAACAAGTTTAGACATGGATGATTTGCCATAGTTTTAGGTCTCTTCCACAGTACCATATTTTGCGCATTTGTGATTGTCACATTACAAGCCCATTTTAGTTGCATACCCTGAAAAACTGTAGCTGTGTCATGTGACTAATGTGCTTTCACTGCATTTCTAATGTGATTAGCAAGATTTGATTCTGAGTAATCTTTAAATCCTTTTTAAAAAAAATAAATAAAGTTGCAAACGATAGCCACTCCATAGGAATGAATGAAAGTGCAAATGTCAAACAAACTAGTTAAAATGCACCAAATTTGCAGCATGTTCAAGATCAGTTGGCCAACAAGTAGTAATGTGTGAGTGTGAGTATCATAGAGAACAGTGGAATTCACAAGTATTTGAGCAGATGATCCACAGATTCAGATAGGCTGAAATCACAAGAAACAGTAGTGTGAAAGAGGCCTCTATGGGAGTCAGAAACAATAATGGCCAGAACCTATTGTTACAGTGGGAAACTGATTTATCTCTATTTTCAACCACTATAAGAACAGGTTCTTTAAGTTTCTGTGTGTGACTAACACAAGCAGCCATAATAAATAAATAAATCAGTGCTTAAGACATCCATGAAACAGCACACACAATAGATTAATAACCCTGTTCTACTAAACAGTGAGTGATTTGGCATCTTCCAAGCCCACTGCAGGTACAATTCATTAACTGGAGTTGTGCACATAGAAATACATATTAATGAAATTCATAAAACAATAACATTTCACTATTCATATTAGGTACAGCTGTATTAAAGATTGATAGTGCTCCTTTAATAGTACTGTATAAACTCATTAGGAAAACATTCCAAGACATTTTATCTCTCAAGAGCTAAACCTCGTATTTTGCCCAAAAGTCTGCCATAGGAAATAAAGAAGAACCTAGCTGCACTTTTAATGTTGCAGAAGCTTCTGGAATCCCGTAAAACCATTGCAGCAGCTATAGAATTGACACTAGAATACTACAATATGCTTAGGCAGTGCAGAAATATACAAACCAGACAGGCTATGGGTTGTATCCGATAGTAAAGGCTTCTGACGTCTCAGAAAACATGCAGCATTTTCAGTTATTTTTCCATTTGAAATGACCCTTCTACAATAGCTGCTAAATATTGTGTTTTCCAGCCCTTTAATATGTTATATCACCTTTGTGTCTAAAAAAATAAAATAATGTATCTTCTCCAGGTTTCTGATATTTTCTTCTGTACAATTAAATGATGTGAAACTAAAAACTACTTACAAAGGAAACAGTAGTAAACGATTTATACATAGCTACATATGAATGATTCTTTCCCCAGACCTTCAGAGAATGTTAGTAATTTAAATGCATATAAATGCTTAAAAGAAAGGAGCTCTTTGGTGAAAAGGCAAACTGTAATAACCGTAGGTGAACATGATGAAGTGGCTGTCCTTAACATCATCCTTGAAATCACTTTAGATAAAAGAATATATGCTATTTTTACCTACTATTGAGAAGATCCATACCCCTCCCCCCGCACCCCACAACTCCTTGATCCTATATTTGCATTGGAGGTAGACCTTATGTGAGACATTCCTGCCTCTATGTAATAATGCACCACAATAATAATAAAAAAAAAAAACTCCAACAGACATATTTGCTCCCATGAAACCTAGAAAAAAAAACAACTTTTGCCTGCATGTGTATAAAGGGAAGGGGGTAAGAAATATCATAAGTCCACATGGTCATGAAGGAAAAGAGAAGAAGCACAGAAAAGAGAAGTAGAAAAGACAAAGAAAGGAGCATTGCTACTGAACTGGTAAAAATATAGAGATAGAAAGCACTGGAGGCTTACTCTAATGGAACCCTGGATAGGCACAGCCATTAGATAGCATTTTAGCTTATTATTGTTAGAGCCACCTAGTATTAGGATTGGGTGGTTTACTTCCCATGCTTGTATCCTGAAGGGTAAATCTAAAGAGCAGGGTTTACTCAGATTTGCAGTATGTTTTAGAACTATGGCCTTAGTTAAAGGTTTCACTGGTTAAGACTGGGTATTTGTAGTAACTCTACCTTGTCCCAGGTTGAGCCTTCTAGTTGGTATAAGAGGACAGAAACTTCAAATAAAATGGTATATTCCACTGAGTTTTATTTTATTGCAAATAAATCTTGATGCCATAATACTTTACCTGCTTGGGAGGGAGGGGGCATCCTGGGAGTGGGGCAAGCAGCTGAACAATTAGATATTAGGTGTTCGTACTTGGGAGACAGGCAGCTACAAGGGATTGTGGGTGTAAATAGGCACATGATTTATTTTATTTTTAACACTTTAAACAATTGCTGACTGTGTAGGTAGAAATGTGCATCCAAGCAACTAGTGTTTACACAAATCAGGTTTATCTTTAATGTTCTGTATATTGGAACTTTTGCATAGAGCGTATAAACATAAAAGGATTCAGCACAATGTTAGGTAAACAAAAGTGGCTCATTTTGTTAAATAGAAACAATATGGGTGAAATTGATTAAAGTCACAATATCGAAAATATCAGAAAGAAAATAAATATTGCAATATACCATTTTCGATATTGCAGTAAACAAATTAATTTTGATATAAATTAGTATTCAATATCGCAATATCAATATTTTCGATTTTACTCAATTTCACCCTTGGTATGGGAATTAACAGAAACTTAAGACATTAAAAATAGATACAAATAAAACAAAAATAAATCCAAATAAAAAAAATCAAAGTCAAATAATTAAAAAAGACGCAAAATTAAAATGCCAGTGTATAAAATATGTACGAATGAATTCTGTTAAATAACTAACAACCAGGACATGTATAGTTTTACAATTTTCACTGAGTTTTGTCATGCTCTGCATGGTTTCAGTGTTTCCTTTTCCTTTATCTGTAAAACCAAAACCAAAAACAAACAAAATCTATTTAAGAAAATAAAAAGAGCCTTTTAACATTTTGTCAGGTGTAGAGCAGCAACTAGATTTCAGCAAAATTGAAACTAAAATATTTTTATATAAATATCTCTTTTAATACATAAATTAAAATAATCACTTTTTTTATCAGTATATTTAAATCTTCCAAAATATACTTGCACATTTTTAAAACTATAAAAAATAGCGGAACAATTTGGACAAAATGTAGCTAAACATGTTCACCATTTTATATTTGTTGCATAAGTTTTTTAAAATAATATTTCATTAAATTACAACTGTTGGTACATATGTTTCTTTGATTGTTTCATGGGATAGTTCTAATGTTTTGTCTCTTCCAAAACACATTGAATAAATGTATAAATAAAATGTATACATGCATACATAAATTGTTCCTTTGCTTAATTATGGTTTTACAGATATGATCAGTGCCAAATCACATGGTTAGTAATTCCCGATTTTTCCCAGAAAAATTATGGTGATTAATCACTCCAAAAGGCCTTTAACTTTAAATGATAATTGTTGTCATGAAATCAAATGGCTGTGGCTATATTTTTATTTATTTATAAAGCAATTTTTAAAAGATAAAAATCAAAATAGTGAACATTTTAAAATATGTTTTAGATTATAATTATTGGCAACTGTCTGTGAGTTTGGAACAAAGACACAATTACCCAATATTCCTGTTTTTATGAGCAAGTAACTGCAACTGACAAGAAAACAGCTCCTTTACAACAGCAATTAGCTCTTTAGCAAAGCAATCAGTTCAAGCAGAGTGAAATTAACAAGATACTTACCCTTTACTGAAGCTTATGCCTGTTGACACTCTCCTGATTGGACACAGGAGGCCAACAGGTGCTTATGTTAACCTAATCATCTTCTAGGAAAGACTCAATCAAACTGAGCAGCCATGCATTAAAGTACTGGGAGCCATAAGATCAAGTTCCAGATCTAATACATCAATTATGCCATATCTAGAGGCAAATGAATTATTTCGGAAAGGCTCAAGGAATGAAAAATATGACCAGAATTTCATCCTGGAAACAAAACCTTTTTATACTGTTTTGACTTTTTGTAGTGATTTTAGTGGAATGAAAAGACTTAAATTTATTGACTAAAGTAAGAATTCAACTGTTAAATTCTCAAACAGCAGATACCCATAGCAAATCCACAACCGCAACAAATTTCCCATGGTAAATTCGCAGCTGTGACAATATTCCCATAGTAAAGTTGAAACTGCGACAATGTTCTCATTATAAAGACGTGACTGTAACAGTAGCAGTCTATTGTGACTGTCTTTAGCTGGTGAATTCACACCTATACGCAACAATTTGGAATTTAGCCAATAACCTCCTAAGAATAATCTCTTCCCCAATTTAGAAACTCTACAGGGTTTCAATACACAATAGAATACCAGGTACCAGAGGTCCTGAGGCAAAAGAAGATTATGAAATGTGATGCCTCCTTGTGCATTGAACTGATCTGGGTACTTCCATGCAAATATGAGAAGTGTTAATTAGCACGAAGGGAGATGGCACCCAGGGTATGAATATGGCTGAGGCTACAGAAGTACAGTACTGTGCAAAACTTGTAGCCATCGTTGCTTTCCATATGCATTTTATTCCAGATGTTTATTTTACATGTTCAGTATGTGTGTGTCAGTAGAAAAAACTGGAGATTTCCTTACACTTATTAAACAATGGTACTGAGAAAGTACGCTATTAATGAATATATCACTCTTCAAATAGCAACTTGATGACCTTGTCAGCAGTTCACAGCAAATCAAAGATAGCGTACAGTTATTAATGAAATGGGCATACAAAAAATTTTGTGGCAGGCACCAAATGTTCTGTCTGAGAAAGAAAGGACAAGGCAAAGGGACAGAAGCATAATAGTTTGCCACAGAAAGTACAGCAAATGTGAGATGTAATTTTGTAATGTAATAAACCCACATGCAATGTTTCCTTATTTTGTGTGTGCCAGTGCAGGTACCAAAATATACCACCCACAGAAATTCATGCATCTGTGTCAGGAAACTCTCTGATTGGTCAGGCAGCATCCCTGATGG
>WMED01020307.1:0-12192 GCA_019650415.1 Pipa parva
AAGTGAGTCGAACACATCGCGGCTCACTTCGCACATTGGTGAATAAGGGCCTAAGTTTTTTAGTCTAAGTTTTTTTCAGATAGAGAGATTGTATTAAATTATAGACTTCCATGTGGAACCAATTCACAGACACCATGGGTGAGGAGTATGTACTTTCCCCCACAGTTGTCCCTAGACGATGGTACCTTTCCCTCAGATTTCCATGTGGAACCAATGCACAGACATCATGGGTGAGGAGTATGTACTTTCCCCCACAGTTGTCCCTAGCTAATGGTACCTTTTCCTCAGACTTCCATGTGGAACCAATGGCCAGACATTATGGGTGATAAGTGCTAGGGAGTTCCACTTACCACTCCTCGCTCCAGCGCCGGACTCTCTAAGGCACCAGGAATGCCACTTCCTCTCTTCGGCACTTGCATCGTGTGCACGCTGATGTCATGAGCGCGCACGACACAGGTGTGCGCTTATGATGCAGTCAGTGCAATCATGTGACAGACTCCTTTTCCTATATAAAGGAGTCTGTCAGTATTTTCAGCACCCGATTATAGGACTATTCTGCTCGTGGGTGCTATATATTCTGTTTCTGATAAAAAAGTATATGACCTTAGCTTGAACCCGACTCTGCCTGAATGCTGCCTGCCCTGACCTTAAGCTTGTTCTCTGCCTGCTATCCACTTGCCTTGACCTCTGCCTGTATTCTGACCACTCTCTCTGTTAATTCATTTGTGTACTTCACCATCTGTGGACAGCTACACCACGGGTTGCGACCTGGACGCTGCTTGCAGCTAAGCCCTAACTTCCTTGTGGGAGCTCTAGATGAACACCGGCAGGGTCTTAGACTCAGCGTCTTGGTGGTGGCTAGTGTCAAGTCCACTGTGGTTTCCAGCCCTAGTTGCCATCTCCTCTCCTCCCCTCCAGTGAGGGTATCTGCTCATGACAAGTATGTACTTTCCCCCACAATGATAAAATGATGATTTATACACTTCCCTCATATTTCCATATAAAAGCATAGCTATCATAGGCATGAAGTATATTTTCCCCCACAGTTACCTGTAGATGATGAGGTCACCCTCATACTTCCATGTGAAACCAAAGCACATACGTCAGAGGCATAAAATATGTACTAAGAGCTCCCCATGAGTCTCTTGTCCATTATGTATTTACCTCAGATTTGCAGAACTGGTAGAACATGTGGCTTTTGATTCTATCCCCCAGTGATTCATGAGTTATGCTTCTTTCCCCTCCCCAGTCATTCTGGAGCTGCTTTGGCTATACTGCTGCTCAATACTGGTATCTTTCTTTTAAATAAATATTTATTCTATAATATTTGACTTTGTTTTTGTGGGTTCACTGACTGATAATTGGTAGAAATGTTTTTTTAAGCCTGTGTTTATTTAATTTTCTCAGGAGACCTGCAGAAATCAGTAGCATTTGCCAGGAATTGTGTCAAGAGATTTATAAATGGATAAATTCACAGCCTTGATGTTATTAGTCTCTTTTTGAACTATTCAAGAGATATTTCATTGTTTGAATATTTGACTGCCTGTGTATAAATATCCCAAGCTCTGTTCATGGATATCAGAATTTACCTTGTTGTACCCAGATATTATGTCCCAGTCCAACTTACTGCAGCGCAGAAAGAATATAAAGTAATGACAGAGAAAACATATAAATGATCATCAAGAAACATTAAGAATCGGAGAAGGAACATCTGACAGGCAGAGATAAGTGGAGACTTTGCATTCAGTCATTGTAGAAAGTGAAATAAAATAATGAGAGAGACAAGGAATGGAAAGCAGGGGAGAGATCATAAACTCACAAAATGCATTTGTGCTACAGAGATATTTTCCTGCCAACAAAACAAATCGCTGGGGTTCCCTGGGTAATGAGAAAACTAAGCATAGAGTAGTTGGCTCAATCAACTTCATACTGCCTAAGACGCTGTTTGGGGCAATGTTGCAATTAATTTGAAGATGCTGAAGGTTCTTTGTAGTTAGACAATGATACCTATTGGGCTTAATGAATTCAACTCTTTATCACCTGATTAGTTAGTGAAATGTGTATGTAAAATATTTACTTTTATAAAGCAAAGGGAAGACTTCACTTTACTAGTCTAAACATGTATAGCTTTGTCTGTTATATATAGGGTTTCTATGAATTGTGAGTGGATCAAGAATTCTATAATTTTACAATTGCATAAGTAAATATTCACCTAACCAGTGTCAAAGCCACTGATTGCCAAGGTCAAACCTTGTGATTATAAGTAAAACTAAGCCCAGCTGCACACTATCAAGGTGTCAAAGGGGTGAAATTTATTCAATTCAGAAAAGCTCTTTTTCGCTTTTCTGAGTTTATTAATCGGGCGAACACCCGAAAGTTTCTCGAGGTAAGTATCGCGAGATTTGTTTCGATTGATACTTACCGAGAGAAACTTTTTCAATTGAATATATCCATGGAAAGGGTAAAAATACTTTACATTAGTGTAGTATGACTAAACTAGCCCAGTTTTGATCATCTTTCTTGGTACTGTATATTGCCCATTCCTTTTATTACTTTAGAAGCCGCCTTTGAACCCGCTCTGTGATAGTGGCTTTCTTTTCACTTTTGCCCAAAACTACACAATATTCCATATGTGGTCTTTGTATAATTATATTCTCATCATGTGCGTCTATACCCCTTTTGATGCATCCCATGATTCTATTTGCTTTGGCAGCTGCTTGGCACTGGTTGGTACAGTTAAGTTTATTGTCAACTAGAACTCCTAAATCCTTTTCCATGTTTGTTTTGCCCAGTATTTTCCCATTTAGAAAATAATCTACACATGCATTTCTGCTTCCCATATGCATAACCTTACATTTATCAGTGTTAAACCTTATTTGCCACTTTCCTGCCCAAACTTCCAACGTATCTAGATCCATCAGTAATAAAGTACTCTCCTAGTTGTATTAATTTTACAGTTTAGTATCATCTGCAAAAATTGTAATTTTACTATGCAATCCCTCAGCAAGGTCAAATATTTAATAAATTATCTCTGAAACTCTTTACTGTTTTATCCAATTGATTTTCTTACATTTTTCTTACCCAGGTGAGGATGAATTGATCAGCTCCTACTGGTCATCAAAAAGATGTCTGGAATCTTTATTTTAATGCTTAAAGCCCCTTCATAGGGATGCGGATGTTTCTGTTTACTCAGTTTGCAAAAGGTCACACACAGATTCTGCAGTTATTATTCACTGGGTCCCGCTGGTAAAATGATTTAAATTAATTTGGCTTGAATTGATTTTTAAACACCAGACCCTTAAGTCTTAAAAGAACAGTAACACCAAAAACTGAAAATGCCACAAAAGCAGTTTACAGTTACAGAATTTTCAATTTACAATGTGTCTGGTCAAGAAATCACAGTGGGCTTTCTGTGGCATTTCATGAGCATGTTTAACGTTCCATAGAAACAAAGAATTGTGCATTAAAAGGAACTGAATATAATTTGTATATTGAACTATAGAGACTGCCAATATTTATATTACTTTATGGGAAGCACATAAAGGACAAAGGTGTGGACAGTCCACTGACAGTAACAGTAATATAATTGGCTTGCTGCTTCAGTAACCTGGATGCAGGTAAGTTAACTGACATTATTTAATAAACTCTGAACTTTAAGGATTAAAATCAGTTTAATAGTATTATGGAAGCTGAAAGTATCACTTTAAGGGCCTTGTTGACTAAGGGACAAATAGTCACCTATAGTGATGAATTTGCATCTGTTCATCACTTGCCCATGTTTGCTTATTTACTAAACTCTATGATGTGGCCAATGCAATCAAATTGGGGAGTCTTCAACAATCACAATCTCTTGGAGCACTTCACATCACTTTGCATGTGCGTCACATCACTCCGCATGACTTTGCATCCTACTTCTATTTGACTGACTATGCCACACTAAGCATGAGAAAGCAATCACAGCTGTTTGCTTGTTAGACAATACTATTCTCACTTAGACAGTAATGAAATGTGAATTGGCAACTGTTCTATCAATACGACTCAAGTAGTAGCAAAGTGAATCTGACAGGTCACCCTTTAGTCAATAAGGCCTAAATCACTTGGTTGCTATCAAATGCCCACATGGGTAGTGAAAACTTGTGTCAGTCACTGTAAAATACCTATTGGGAATTTCCCATAACAACATCCAAAAGATGACCATCTGGTCTCTATGCTTTTAATAATCTTAGAGGGGGAATTGCGTAGTCAATCTTGAATAATGCCAAATAAATATATATTCTGGCTTAAACATTGGCAGATGGGACTGGGCATTAAACCTTCCTAGCTTAATGAGTGCTATATGTGACTCTGACCACTTAGGCCCTTGCATCACAACTACATCATATAACTAAGGCAATCGTTCATGCTGGTAACTTCCATTTGAGTAAAAAAGTTTTCATATCTTGTCTTTCCAATTACTGTAAAATGGATGTAACTCTGCTGTGCTATTATTTTAGCCTCAGCATGAATTGTTCTATTGACTTCACAAGGGGGGTCTTGTAGGGGGAATTACTCTAAAAGAAACTTAAGGAAAGGGAGGCCTCCAGCAGTGGTAAGGACCTGGAACCTGCTGAAATGGACTTACACTAATATTTTATTATATGGTATTTGTCTGTGCAACCTCTAAGGGTTATAAGTAAAGTGCAAATGTGCACAATCATGGCAAGGGATTTTCTATTGAGCCTATAACAAAGCTGATTTATGGATATATTAAGGGAACTTACACAAGTTAGAAACTATACTCAACAGAAAGAACACCCATTTAACATTACAATGCCTTAGCACACCAATATTCATAACATTACCATTTTGTCCACCGTTTGCATTGAAGGTAGGAACATAAATATGGTGGTAAAAGAAGAATTATATAGTTAATATTTTAGGTAAGAATTTTTTTTGGCATGTGCACAACTCATCAGCCAATATAAATCAGATACAATGAGCTATTTTGCTAAGATATTGTTTGTAATTATGGATTTAGACAATAGGCGCCATGTGGCCTCCTTTGGCTTCTATGCTTGGGTAGCAAAATTAATTATTTTTATCTTTCAAGAATCTTGTATGCTCCTCTTCATAAATGGGCTAAAATGGGCTGATTAAAGTTGTGTTCCAGTTTGTTGTACTTCTCTTTTAAAAGCCAAAATATATAAGAACAAAGGAACATCATGAAACCTGCTGGAATTTTTACATATGAAGCGATTTTTCATTTATCTACAATTCAAAACATAAACAAGTAACTAACACTCTTAGAAAAATCAGGAGATTTTAATTATAAAAACTGTGGCACATCAGGATTCCACAGTATTTGAACAGTTCATCCTTTTTTTTTTTCTAAACTGATAATTTGATTTCACCTTTCAATTTAATGGCAAAATTTGCATTAGAGTATTAGGACAACTTGTACTATTTGCTTCTTGACTCCAGAACAAAGAGTATTAGGACAACATGTACTATTTGCTTCTTGACTCCAGAACAAAGAGTATTAGGACACTAACTTGTATTTCATTTTGGATCAAGGACAATAAGATTTACAACCAACTCTGAGGTCTGCTATTTTGGATGAGGTTTAAGAATCCACTGTGGAAGTTATGAAAACTGTTTTGTTTGCAGTTGTTTTCTTTCTCACTTATTTCACCAACTAATGGACGGAGGCTTTAGTACTGTCTCACATAAGCACTTCCTGAGGGTTTCTTCAAGGTAACCACAGCAATTAGGGTTCGGTTTCACTGTAATGATTTTTCAGTTATTTTACATTTTATTGTTTCCACATAATACATGATAATGTGTCTATTACTGTGGGGGTTTTTTCTCTGCTTACTTTAATTGTTTTTATATCAGGATGACTTGCTGCCTGATTCTATATTATGAAACTTAGTTGATGCACATCTAAATGGAGCAGAAAAGTCAATCAGTCCTGACACTGTGGACCCAGAATATAAAACAGAACTTTATAAATAATAATTCTGATAAGAATAAAACATTATACAAATGGATTTTTGACTTTTTTTTTAGTTTTGTGGTTGCAAATGCCAGCCAGTCTGGATATTTTTACAAATGGCGTTAACATTGAAAAATGGCAGAAAGTACAGTGTTGGATTTAAAAACTCTCACTCCTGCCCAGTTTCTTTTGCCTGACTTAGCTAGTCCCACATACTCCACAGTAAGTGTGATACAGAATATTTAACAGTAGAAATACCAGAGCCTCAAAAGGGCATTTACAATAAAGAGGGTCCATCAATTCCAATATCGGTTCTGTGTCTTGCTTTAGGGGCTTATTCACCAAGGGGAAAATTCTCATCACTTTGGGTTGATATGTTCAGATAGTTGTGAATTGTCTTCTCCTTATTCCCTAAACAGAGGATTCTCATAGCAAGAAAGAAAATTGTCTCAGTAGCCATATCTTGTATAGTGTGGCATAGTCAGTCGAACAGTAGCAGCTCTGCCATTAGCCCCTTCATTTTCCACTACATTCTAAGTAAATATGGTGAATGTGACACAATGGGGGTTATTGATTAAAGTGAGATTTTGAATGTCAAATTCTCAAACAGCAGATTCCACTAGCAAATCCATGACCGTGACCATTTTCCCATTGCAAAGTCATAACTGCAACAATATTTTCATAGTAAACTGTGACAATATTCTCATTCTAAAGACACGACTGTGACAGTATCAGTCTATTGTGACTGTCTTTAGCTGGTGAATTCACACCTTTACGCAACATTTCAGACTTTAGCCAATAATCCCCTGGATGTCTTGTTAAATTCACTACTGTGACAAACTTTGATGAATAGTCGAATTACCTGTGCGCATAAATTGATGTGAAGAGCAGCGCAAGTCGGCAAATTCTGAATTGGTCGCAAATTCAAATTAGAGTTTGCTGAATATGCAAAAATCAGAAAGTTGTAAATAACCAAACCTTCCTCCCTATTGCTTTGGTTCCAATAGTCTATGTATAGAAAACAGCGGCAGATGAATTTATTAAAGAAAGAAATAGAGGTATGTGAAATAAAATGTTTATTTATGTCCCTGTGCACCATCCTGTGATACAGTGATCCTGCTGTTATTTTAACAGATTTGCTACCACTTCTGTAGATGCATTTGTCTCCTGCTGTATAAAGCTTCATTTTAAATTGTGTCTGAATCTTTTATAAATAGTTCAAGGCAGATCAACTCATCACAAATTTTTTTACCAAAGCTCCAATTCTACATTATTTTTAAGTTGTTTATTAAAAAATTTAGTTGTTTCCTTTTTTTTTTACTTTTGAAAAATGTCTCCCCTACGTTACAGCGGTATCGATCAATAACTGAGGTGGTGCAAGAGTTTATTGTATTAATCTTTTAACATATTACAAACAAACAGCCATATTTTAATGGATGGCCCACGTAATTAAATTAGGCAGTAGTGATACCAAAAATAAATACATAACATAAAAATTCACGTTAGGACGAGCATGACAGTTATTTAAATGAAGCAACTGTAAAATAAATTCTTTAATGTTGAATTTGAGAATTGAATTGCATCCTCTCTCTTGGTGTTTTTAAACTGCCTCATGATGATCATTACTTTTTACCTTGAAATCTTTATCTATAACTATTCCTGACTTTATCAGAGCACTAATATTCCTATCATGTTAATTTGGTACAGCTGGTACCTGCATGTGGTCCTTATGACAATACTTATTTAATAAATAGCTTGACTTATAAATTAATACATCAGGATGTTTCAGAAAGTTCCTTGGGCACTTCATGGATTAATAGCTACTAGAAAATGACCAATCAAAATACTTAATGGCTTTTACCATTCTCCCCTTAGAGTGCCAAAGTTGGTTGACTGGGGAAGAAAGTCAAATGTGTTACTCATGAGATTACTGGACTTTGATTTCATTTAATCCCTTTGTACCTCATTCAATATTCAACTGTACAATGTGTTTGTGTTCAGAGAGTTTCCTTAGTGCATACCACTATTCATAGTGTTTCATGAGTCCTGATAATGCTTTTAAATTATCCCAAATGGTCATTGGTGCTAAGAGTGCAATTAAAGCCAAGTTGCACTGCTTAAAAGTTTAAATGCATGCAATCAGAGAGGAGCAGTATATAAAACTAGGGAAAAGGGGACAAGAAGGGACTTCAAAGGGTATCTAACAGATTTTAACTGTTTCTTTGCTATTTGTATGCTAAAAACCCTAGCTACCACCACAAGAAGCATTATGTCCTCTGTATTCCCATTGACCATAGAAAGACATACTATATGTTACTCCTAAAACCAGAACAATTATTCCAAAGGGCACTGTGCATCCTGTGATACAAAGGTTATACTGGTTTCAGGGCTGCCTTGGTAACAAAGATCATTAGATGTAGCTAAAGGCCCGTATTGGGAAGGCTACTGGCTGTACAATCTGTGGAATACAATTTTTAGCTGTCAGGTTCACTTTAAAATCCAAACCTCATCCTCCCTTATTAATATTGGAGACCGCGTTTAGTGTTGAATCATACATTCTAAAATGAGAAATGGTTATTTCTTCAGGGGAAAAGAAAAATAACTACAAGAGGCTTAAGTGCAGAGTGGTCATAGATTGTGAATTTGTGAGACCTACAGAAAATGAACATCAAGCGAAATACAAAAAATTCCAAACATGCTGCAGTTTCCTACCAATGCAACTGTACCACTGACAGGGTGGATTCCTTTTATTGTATTAAAGGAGAGCTAAATGCTTTATTTCTTTCAGGGGGAAAGAGGGAAATAACTTGCTGATTTCTTCTTCTCTGTTCAGGGTGCAATCTTATTAATTTCCTATTCCTGTGTAATTTCAGAAAATTGATCAGGTACAGGACCAATTTTGCATCACAATTCTTCTACCGCAATTGCTCAATTCAATAAAACACACAAGGATCACAGAGCTGTGCAGAGTAGAAGGGACTGGCTTCTTACAGAGTGCAGGAGGCAGCACTTGAGCATGAAACCCTCCTTATCATTAAGTATTTCCACCGTCACCCCTTAAGAATCACACCTAGAAGAAAAAAGCCTTTAGTTCCCCTTTAAATAGACTGTCATACTGTTTTCATGCTATGGCAATTTAGGCCATCATGTTCCACGGTCCCCACATCTATGAGCACATATTTTCTGACAAAGATCCTTTCAGATATTAGTAAAATGCACCTTTACTGCAGAAAACAATAAGCATTTTGAATAGGTCCATTTATTATCCATAACATGGCACCCTTTACTAGTGATCCTCTGATCTTTCACATTGCTTTTCCTTCATATTCCATCTACTTTTCTATTAATGTACGAGACAGTTTCAACAATGTTCATCCAAACCCAGACTGATGAAGATTAATTTCCAGTCAATTTCATTGCTGCCTGTATCTTTGTCTTTACTGCTCAAAAAAAAAAAAAGATTCTTCCCTTCTGTAGTTCTTCTGCTAGACTTCTTCATATTCATCACTAAACTGCCCTTTGTGACATCATGATACTTCTTTTGTCAGATTGGTGTCAAAATGTATCACAAAGGGAACAAATGAATCACAGCTTTCCATCAGCAGCCATGCAAATAGAACCACTTAATCCCAGCTGGAGAAAAATGTCTGTTATTCCTGTAAGTTGTGTTAAAGGATGAATATGGCAACATTACTTAATCATATTCAGATCCGAGGAAGGTAAAAGGCAATAATCTAAGTTTCATTAAAAATAATCTAAAAGAAGAACTACACACAGGCAGCTGTGCTGCAACCCTTTATAGGGTGAAGGTAAAACACTACATATTTCGGGTCTTATGTCCTTTATCAAGACTTTGAATGCTTTGAATTCGCATTGGATTGCCACTTCCCCATGTTCGCTTATTGATCAAACTCTTCGATTTGGCAAGTACTTGTCTAATTCAGGAGACTGAGATAGTTGTGATGTTATGGAGCTACTCGTATCACTTTGCATGTGCTTGCACAGGTACTTTGACTATTAAGCAAGCAATGATTTCTGCTGATGCCATGAATGCAACAAGGTGTACTGCACCGAATTCACCCAGTTGACTTCACTACATTACAGTAGTGAATTTGGGGGATTGATGGCTTGGCTCCAGTGTGGCGTAAAGCGACCATTTATATATGCACTGTATCTGATATTTTATCAATTTTCAATTTCCATTATGAAGCCTGAACAAGAAAAAATGCTTAGGTTGGAATTTTTCGTGATGAGCTCATTATTTTAACATTTCATATGAGTGTAAATTATTATAAAATATTGCCCCTCCTTACATTTCCTTTCTCATATGCCCATACATTCCTCGTTGTCAACTGTGCTCCTCCCAAAGCAACCAGTTTTGTGTGCCACACACCACTACTGCCCTTTCTTGACTTAAACCATTTTCTCTCTCTGCCCTCTACATCTGGAATTCTGTGCACCTTTATCTTTGCCAGGAACATTCCCTCTGCACTTTTAAAGCCAAAATGAAATCCTACCTTTTGGAGCACTAGCACTGATATATATCACTGATTTTTATGTGTATATTTCATTTAATACTTAGCCATATTTGCTTAATATTTTTATTTATTTATGGACTTGTGTTTCAACAAATTGTCACAGCTCAATACCCGTCTGCGTATGTAAATCTTCCTCCCATTTAGACTGTAAGTTCTATGGGGCAGGGACCTTCAACCTCTTGTGTCAACCTCAAAATAGAACTTAAAGTGGGATTTTATTTTTATTCTGAAGTGTACAGTGTTGCATATGTTTGTGGGATGGCGCTTTATAAATAAAATTATACATACATACTGTACATAAAAAACATTATGAAACATTTTTGGCACTTTATTATATCTGCTTGTGTTTTATACAAGGGATGTATTTGATAAAAGGAGAAGTTCAGTTAAAAATTGTGACCAGACCATGCCTTGTATTTATAGTGTATGCTTCTACCCTGCTACAGCTGCTTGGTGGTGAATAAAGATACCGTTTATTTCTAAACAGGCATTTCTCCCCAATGATATTGGAGAAAAGACCATCTTTCCTTTTCAGCATAACCTTTAAAGAAGAGGAAACCCAACTAAAAGGGGTAGGCCTAACTTTGCTTTAAACTAACAAAACACGGAAGATACATCTGTCTGAATCTAGGAGGTATTATAAGGGCATGGGGAAAATCCTCACAACCCCATGATATTTCTTTTTAATGTCAGAATCTGACACTTTAAAAGTTTATTTTATAAAGAAAGAACAAAACTATCTCATTTTACCAAAATAGTAACTCTAAAGGGGATACTTATAAAAATCAACATTTTTTATTACCAAGTTAATGCTAGTGAAATAACATTAAATATCACTTATTTATCATTATTGTCAATGCCAATATTTATAAAGCCTGTTAAGGTCGATTTTTTTTTTTCAAACAAAAGTGTTCACCTAATTTAGACAGATAAACACACATTCAGGTCCAACTAGACTTAGGTAAAAGATTGCACCTGTTGATGCATTCCCTTGATTAAGTCTTATGGGAGATGGTCTTGTCATTTTACTACAGTTGGTTGAGTTTTCCTGTCAATCAAGATTGTCAATATCGATCTGAAAAGAGGATGTATTGAAATTGCTGCAAATTGTGGCCGTTTTAATTGAGGAATACTTATTGATATCTATCTTCTTCGAAATCAGCTCATTTTTTTCAAGCCTATAAAAATCAGTCATATTGAATAGTGAAGTGAAATGGAGATTACTGTAGAAAACACGTTACAAATCAGAAAGGTCAAAAATACTTTTATACATTTTCCCATGAGTGTCAGCGCACATATCTATTTTTTTTTTTTAACACAGAGAGGGCAATCTATATATAGGATGCCCACATGAAGCCTTAACAAATGTATACATTTTTTCTATAGGGGAGGATGGCTTATTGAGATGGGGGCTTGCGATCTAATCTCTTAAAAGGACTTTTTTTAATTTAACTTTATAGGGCTGATTGATCGTAGTCATTCAATATGTACTTACTATATTACAGTTGTCTCAGTGGGTCTGATACTGAAAGGGTGGTCGTTTATATATTCAACAGCAAAAAATCAGAACTTTAACACAATTCTACAGGAAGTCAGTAGCTAGCACATTACTGGCATGAGAATGTGTGTCAGATTCACTACAAAGGTTTGAGGTCTGGACCCTAGTGGCTGGATACTGGC
>WMED01020308.1:0-12192 GCA_019650415.1 Pipa parva
TTACTCCCAATTATAATTTAAAAAAAAACCCAGATGCGCCATTAGCCCACAAAGCCGCACATTGCCCCTCTGGCCAGCACATTGACCCGCAGAGCCGTACATTGCCCCGCTGACCCGCTTATTTCCCAAATAAGGTACTAATTTCCCCAGCAGAGCTGCATATTGCCCCACAAACCCACTGATTGCCCTGCACGACCATGTATTGTTTTTAATCTGTTGTTTTCTTGTGGAAAACCTGATGCGGCCCAGCCTCACCCAGACTCTACCTCCAGCGGCCCCCGGGTAAATTGAGTTTGAGACCCCTGATTTAAAGGAATGCTACATCACCATTATTTGTTTCAGCCTAGAAATAATGCCAAAGTAGTAAAGGTAAGCTCTGCTTTGTTTTTATGAGAATTTAGTTCTTTTATAACAGAAAATAAAAGAGTTACTCCTGTTTACAGCCTGGCTTTGTTTAGGCAATAAGAATAGAAATAGTAATAAGAAAGTTAAATGTTTATTTCATCATTCTTAAACAATGACTCTTCATTGTTTGCATTAAAAAAATCATTGATCTTTATAGAATTTCATAATGTTAAGGTAATTATACGTGAAACATGGCATGTTGCCTGTCTCTGGAGGTGCTGAATTCATAACAATAAGCCGCATCTCCAAAAATGCTTATTTACCGAAGAACTTTATTTCTGCGATATGGCTATTACGAACACAACTTTCAACTATATGGCAACTGCATATTTACACAACTTTGGGCATTACTGACTAAAGGCTGAATAGTCGCGTATAGCTATGATTTCACATTTGATCATTATTTCCCTATGTTGACTTATTAATGGGCGAAATTTATTAAAATCGGAAATTACCGATATCGCGATATCGATACCATTGATATCACAATATTGATATTTTTACCGATATCGATATCGCGATATCGGAATTTACCTATAGCGATATTTCGGCCGTTCTGCCATTGAAATCAATGGTTCGGCTGAAATTCGATATTGCAGTATCGGTAGTATCAATACCACGATATCGGTAAAATTCCAATATTGATGGTATCGATATCGCGATATTGGTAAAACCCATTCGATATCGCGATATTGGTAATTTCCGATTTTAATAAATTTTGCCCATAATATTGAGTAAGCTCGGTAATGTGGGGAACATGCATTTAATTTGGGTTAATAGTCCAGATTTGTGGAGCTCTTTGCATTACTTTGCATGCACATACACAGGTATGTTGTATATACAGCAAGCAGCTGACTGACTTCCCCACACTGCGCATGTGACCGAAACTGTCAGCTAGTTCGACAAATCTATCTGCAGCATCATAAACAAGGAGAAGTGAATTTGCAACTATTTTGGTGATGTAACTCAAACTGTAGCAAAGAAGATGTATTCAGACTTTAGTCAATAAGGCCCCTTGTGTCTCTTTGCCTGCACTTCCGGTATTTATCATATGTCAAATTCTGTACTCGCCTGATCTTCCTGATTTAACTTCACCGGATGGAAGTGGCAAATCAGGGGATTTAAGGCAGGGTTCCTGTGACTATTATGGCGACATTTGGTACAAAAGGCTATGGCGATAAATTGTCAACACGAAGGTAAGTTGAAATCAGTGGCTGTGAATGGAATTTTTATGCGATGGAGAAAAATGTCTGCAGACAGCAAGGTGATAAAATAACACAAATGAAGACTCTGGGGCTTATTCGCAAGTTCAGACAGTTGCATACAAGTCTGAACTCGCATCCATTTGCCCTTTGCAGTGGTTGTGGACACAGCTCTTCACGTTATTGTTCTACATTCGAATGCATGCAACTTTTGCCTATTCACCACATGTTGGAGTGTGTCAAAGTGGTGAATTTGGCAAGCTATACTGCTCTGAATTCAAACGCTGTGTGTGTCTTAACTAAGGGAATCAACCATATAGTGGTAGCGAATGTTGGCTTTCTGTGTTACTGATCCTTTCATTCTAAAGTGTCTAGCCACTGGCTTATTGAAAGAATACCTGTTAGTCACGTCAGACCATTTGCTCCCAGGCTTCAAAAAGATTTGTTAAGTCTTTAAACTGGATATGCCATCCAGAAAAAAAACTATTATTTAAAAGACTGTTTCCGTGCTGGTTCCAATTGTTTACACCACCAGCAGCGATACCATCGAAATGATATCCGACATATCTGCAAACCTCATTAGCACTAATTACAGTATATTCATGCAAAATGAAACAGAAATAATAATAAAAAAAGAAAATAGTGTATACACTTTCATTAATTTCTCTTTTTATATATATATATATATATATATATACGTATATTTTTTACACATTTATTTATTTATCCTAACGATTTAAAAGCTCTCGCAGAATCTTTTATTTTTTTTCCATTTAAAAAAAAAAAAAAAAAAAACCTTTCTGGCTTAGCACCTTGTTTCTTAAAGAAATTTGCATAATATATACCCATGATGTCAATGACCCTTAACAGACATTACACGCAGTGAGATTACAGAGCTCTTGCAGTTTTTAAGAGCGGTGTTCGTTAATGTTAACACAATTGTTTAAAAATAAAGAGACCTCAAGTAGAGCACATCTTGAACCCTCTGCCTGAATCCATAGGAAAATGTTAGGTAAGAGCTAACTTCTCATTGTTTACTTTTCCCTCTACTTGACCCTACACCACTCTTCACATCAAAATACATCACTCCTTCTTTTTTTTCCTCTCTCTCTTTTTCTAAGAGAATTTTGTTATGGTTAATGAATTACGTCTCTTGTCCTCTAAGATAAATAGAACATAAGAGAGGCAGCAACACACAAGAGGACCTTTGGCAGTATAGCACAGCCTGCTGCCTCATTACAGAAATAGCAATCTGCAGGAGGCCTGACATTAAAAGGTACATCACGTCCCAAACGGCCTTCTCTAACCGAGATGATTGTAGCTTCCTTCCAATAGCGATGGTTAAGGTGAGGGGAAAAGCAAAACTGAATGTGGGCTGAATATTTCATGTAAATGCAAGCAGCCTTTTACTGGTTGTGCTTCACTGATTGATGCTGTAGAGAAACTGCCTTAGAATTGAAGGGCTTTCACTGCATACCTTTCTAGCCAGTGATTGTATGAGGAGATGTGACTATTAGAAGAATATGACTGTGTTTAGCTGGAGAGCTCTTGATTACTAGTGATGTTAAACTAGAACATGAATGTAAAGGGACAAAAGGGTTTTTTTTTTCTTTCCCCCCCCCAATGAAGTGGATAGACTTGTGTTTAGAATGCACAAATAAGAGGTTTTGTGCAAGGTGCTGAGTTAGCTGTTACACATTTCTACAGTTTTAACTTAAATTACCTAAATTATTTTTTAAAAAAACATAGTTATAGTAAAAGCTAACAAACTGTCTAAAAGAAGAAATTAAAGGCCGCGCTCTTAGGTTGAATAATAAAAAGAGTATGGGTTTGATTTAAAGGAAGATGTAGGGTTGATGAAACATGTTTATTCTGCGCTGGTTGATGACAGTGAAGCAAATGTATAGAATAGGGTTTTGGCATGCAGCATCGTTTGATTGATTGTTGAAATTGGCAAATCTGAAAAGATGTTTCATATTTTTTTTAGTCTGAAACTTACAATAGTTAAATAGCCCTAATTTAAAAGAATGATATATATTATGTAATGTAGAATATACTGGGTGAAATGACAGGAGGATTTTTTTTTTTTTAAAACAGACAATACATGTAAAAAAATAAGTTATATAGTTAGGTAAACAGTAAGGCTTAAAATAGAGACGGGTCTATCAAGTTCAACCAGTTTTTTTTTAAGGTAAAATAACCCTTAGTTTACCCCTATTGGTCCATGGCAAGGTGAAAGAAAACATTTAAAATTTAATTCAGATTTTGTTTCCATCCCCTAGTAGACTGGATCAACATGTGACTAAATATTTTTACTAATTAAAATAACTCCTGATGTCACATTCTTTTAATGACGTATTCAAATTTTAAGAACTGAAGAGATTCTTTTAGAACCTTTTCCTCTGGAAGACTATTCTACGTACAATAACACAGCCCTAACAATAAAGAACCATGTTTGCTACTGGAGATCAAGGGTCTGGTTGACTAAAGGGTGAATTTACCTGTAGGATTCACTTTGTTACAATCAGGAGCAGTTCTACACCCGTAGAAGGGGCCTGGCTGGGGCCAAAATTTTTGTCAAGGAGGCGCATTCAATCCGGGGAAAAAGACATATTCCCAGGGGCGGTTCTGGCTATATTAATGCCCTGGGTGAACCGCCCCATGCCATCAGCCCCCAAATTCACCAGTCTGAAGTGACAAAGTAAAACAGGTGAATTTGGAGCAGAACACCTATTCTCTTTCGCTACTTTGATACACTCCACAGCTTAGTCAGTAGTAGAAGTACCTGTGTATGCACACACAAAATGATGCAAGATCACAACTATTGTAGTTGCCCGAATTGGTTGCATATTCGCCACATTGCAGAGTTTTATCAATAAGCAAACATGGGGAAGTGGCAAATAGATGAGAATTCACTGTTTTACGCAACTTGAGAAAGGGCCTGTGTAGCCCGAAACATGTAGTGACAAAAAATTAACTTTTTGCATATTTCTGCCTTTTTCTTGCTCCTTTTTCTTGCTCCTTTTTCCCACATAATCTTATTAATTACATGACTATTCTGCCTTTAGTTAATAAGGCCCTAAATCTTTTTTTTAATTGTATTTTGTGCTGCATTGCAAGTGAATAACTTATTAGTTAATACTTAAACTACTTAATTAGTTTTATAAGGACCAGTTACACATTTATACAGAATAATCATGTGACCTCCCAGCAGCCTTTTATAAAAGCTGAATAACATTCATTCCTTAAGTCTCTGCTAATAGTTGAGACTCTCCATCACCCTTATAATTTGGTTGCCCTTCTCTCAATCTTTATCAGCTTCAGGACATCCCAAAATTAGACAACATATTTAGGGTCCACACCAGAGAAATGTACAGTGGCAAAATGATCTCCTGTTCTCTTGAATCAATCTCTGGTCTGATACAAGAAAGTACTTTGCAATCTTTAAAGGCTGCAGCTTGCTATTATTTAGTCTAGTTTTAAATAAATAAGAACACATCTCAATCAGTTTATTTAATAGCATGCCATAAATTGTTTAATAAATTGTGCTACAAAGACAAATAACTACCAAACTACCAAACTAAACTACCAAACTACCAAACAACTACCAAACTACCAAACTACCAAACTACCAAACTACCAAACTACCAAACTACCAAACTACCAAACTACCAAACTACCAAACTAGTGGGCAGTGCAGTGGCTCAGTGGTTAGCACTGCTGCCCTACAGCACTGAGTCCCGGGTTCATTTCCACCCTAGATTTCATCTGTATGTTCTCACCGCACTTGTGTGGGTTTCCTCCCACAATTCAAAAACATCTCTGTGTGTGACTGAATAAGGAAAGACTAGATTGTAAGCTCCATGGGGCAGGGACTGAAGTGAATGATGAATCTGTAAAGTGCTGCTTAATATAGTAGTGCTATATAAAAATTAATTTAAAAAAAAAAGGGAGAAAATGGCTAAGTAGGCAAATAAACATATATCTTCCCTTCTATGATGCCTTGAAACTATATATGTTGAATGTCATAATACCTAAAGCACTTTGTCTATACAAACTAGGGGAAAAAACTTTATTTTCATCCCAGGTATTACTGTTTGGTTGCTTTGTTAATATTTCTAACTTAAAATGAATATGTTTCTTTGAAATATGACTGCTGGCTAAAGAATAACATTCCCAAATCCAGCTCCCGTGTCTTCCCCTGCCAGTTTTTTAGGGATTTTCCTTAATTTAATACAGATTGGTAGATTAAGAAAAATGGCCTTAGAAATTCCCGGGGGGAATTCATCAACATTAACAATCTTTACAAGATAACCCGTAGCATTCCATCAGCAGTTACTGGTACGTGGGAGGTAGAATTAGGAAACCCAAGCCATTATTGGTTGCAATGGGATAACAGATTACTGTAAAGTTTTGCCCATTGATAAATTGCCCCAGGAAATGTTTTACATTTGGCCAGTGTTGACTACTAGTGGGAATCCCTGGCAATAGTTAACAGAACTGTATGCCATCCTTTCATTTGCAGTCATTATCTAGATGGCAGTGATATACTCTGGATGACAATATGACTTAGGGACCTATTAATTAAATAGCAAATTCACATCACTTTGTGTTGCTTTGCTCCAACAGTTGCAAATTTGCTACTCAGTGTATTCTCTTAGCGAGGAAGCGAACAGCTTTTAACACTATTTCACATATAGTCAGGAGTAGACGAACGATAGTCAGCGCATACTGATGTGAACCCTAATAATAGGTAGGCAGGATTGATTATAGGGAAGGACATTGTCACATTTGATCACCACTATCGTTGCCATATTAAAGTCACCAAACTTACAGAGAGTTATTCATCAAAGTCCAAACAGTCACGTAAATGTCCATATTCACATCTATTCGTGACTTCTCCAACTCCGCTTATTCAACAATTTCTGCGATGTGATGAATTTGCGACAAATTCTGATGCTTACTCCAGTCACGGACTTACAGAGCCCTTCCCATCAATTTGCGTGTATGTGCACAGGTAATTCAGCTATTCAGCATGCGACAGAGTCTGTCGAAGAGGCGGATTCTGTGGGGAGTACTCCAAACTCATCTGTTTGCCTTCGCCACAAAAGCGTGGCCGAATTGAGGGGTTTGATGGCAGGGCTCCAGTGTTGCGTAAGGCAACTAGTCATTCAAAAGTAATTGTGGCGACTGCAACTAAATTAGTCTACTACTAAACATGAGCTAGGCACAAAGTGACATATAAAAATAAGTATATTTCACTTATATACAGTTAGTGAGATATGATGAGACTAACGTCACTGCCCTTCACTGGAGGAATTCTCCTCACTCCGCATGACTTCTCATCCTACTGTTGTGTGACTGACTAAGTTGCACTATGCATGTGATGGCGTCCGACACTGACCACTGCTTCATGAATAAGGAGACGTGAATTTACAACTTCCTAATTGTATTGACATGAACGGACACGGAGTCACTATGCAAGGTGAATTTGGACTTTGATGAATAACCCCCACAGTGTTTCTAGTTAATGTTGTCACTTGGTGACTATATTTTATTAAACATTTGGGTGTATAGTCACCTTACTCCAAACAGGAAACCTGCCATCAACCCTTCACTTTGCCAGTTTGATCTATTAGGGGGGAATTCACATTAAAGGGATTCCCCTCCCGGCGAGAGCACTCGAGTCTCCTCGCCGGGAGGGGAATCCCTTTAATGCGCATGCTGATGTCCGCGTGCAGGACATCAGCATGCGCATTTCAGTCTTTCCGAAGTGAGGTGAACACTATGCACCTCACTTCGGAACATAGTGAATTCCCCCCTTAAAGTAAAACTGGTAAATTCGGAGCAGTACCTCTTGGCAAATCACCACTTCGACACAACGTTTGGTAAATAGCTGATATTCACCTACATGTAAATAAATGTGTATATTCATTACTAGAATTTGTCGAATAGGCTGCTAATTACCACATTGCAGAAAATAAGGTGGTTTCCTGAATACGTTGAATTCGGGAAGTGTCAAATGGATGTGAATTCGGTCCTTTAAGATGAATAACCCCCTTAAATTATTCCATTTTTAAATAATACTATTTGTTTCTTACACACAGGTTTTCAATGAAAAAATACCTGGCAATGTTTCCTGATGTGGCATACAGTGTGGAAGTAGGCATACAATGGTCCACAACTAGTTCAGTTTTTATGTGCAGTGATTCCAGTATTACTGATCCCATCAAGATGGATAGTGTAGCCTAAAAGTATTGCTTTCTTTTTGAAACCGTTGGTCTATAGCTCTTAGGCTTCAGTCTGCTGTCTTTCTGTTATTAATATGTTGACAGATGGGAGGGGAGGCTTAAGACATTGTTTCACTATTTTCGACTATATACAAACATTACATGAGATTAGAAAATGCCTCATTTTATGATGCTAGGATTCCAGGCAATGCTCAAGAATGCTTTAGATTATTGTGTGCTCGGAATAGACTTTTCCAAGTTGATTTAAATAAAGCTTAAATGCAAATTTGCTAACGACTGTAGAGTTTTGCGAAAAGTGAACAAAATACACAACATTCTACATTAGAGAGAACACACATGCACTTCATGTCAGGTATTAACATACATGCTACTGTTTGCTGGATACCAAAGCAATGCATAAAACAATGTTTATTCATGGTGTAGGAAACCAGGACTCTTGTATGATTAATAATTACATAGATTGCTTATTGATTAAGCCAGTTATGAGCAACTCATGAACTGTCTTCTGGATCCCCAATACCAGGGCACACTGGATATACATGTATCAGACAATAATGTTTTCATGCTGCACCAAGACAACTAGGAGACATTTACTGAGGTTTTTATCACTAGCATATAGATCAATTTTCAAATGCTGTATTCACTGACTGAGTACAAAACCAATTTTATCTGCTGCATTGATGTGTGAACTTTCTTAAAGGAGAGAACATTTCTTCTCAGTGCTACATGGCTTTCTGCAGTGATCATTTAGGCGTGATCCTGTAAATATACATATTTAGAGCTCTTTAAACCATGCTTTTCAAGTGACCTTGAAGTGGAAGCAGCTGATTCTTCCAGGATGTTTAACAGCAAAGTGTGCCTTAGTAATGATTGGTGGGTGGGAAATGCCAATCACAGAAGAAAAAAATGACCGGGCCGATGCACCATTTAATAGCACATATCTTTAATGGAGCAGCACCTAGAATTCCATTCCCCATCTTTAATATATATGCTATAACCCCGCTGATACAGGGCAGGCTGACAAATCAGAGCACTGGGATATAAGCTACAAATAAAATACAATTACAGTTTAGACTTCATGCAGTAATAGGAATACAACATTCTACAACTAAATACTAAAAGGAATGTTGGCCTTTAGTGTAACTTTTTTGGCACTTGGTGATTTCCTGAGATGCTTTCTTTATTGAGTTGCATTATTTATATTTTGCATCTTATTTAGTTATTTGCATATCTGATGTGTAAACCTTTTGGGGTTGTGTTTGTAGAACAGTTTGCCTACAGTTTGTACCAAGATAGGATAAACCATGTATTCCCTACTGATTAGTACAGAATGAGGTATGAATTACCTGGTGTTGCATTCATTTCTCTTCTTTTTTTTACAAATTAGTAAATCATTAGAAATGTATTGAAGTCACAGATTCGAGAGAGAGAAGCAAACTTACTGGCTTTTCGCATGTGCAGATCAAGGCTTAAACAATGCTGGGAAAAGGAGACATTTCTCTGGTCACATTGATGCATTGGAACTGGAAATGGACCTGCAGAATGAATTATATAAGGGGATGGAGACATGAATCCCTTTACAATGTAAAATGGTTTTTACTGGTTAATTGACATTGACAACCGGAGCCCAGTTTCAGTAGAACAATAAACACGCTTCACCTTTTGGTAAAGCAGTAACCTGGGTTGCCAAGGTAATAAGTATTTCCTGACACCGAGAAGTTTTTCTTGACATATTGGATGCAATACCAAATTTCTAACAAAATAAATCTGCATTTATTTCAAGGGACAAGGGGGGCATGGGGTTTAATAGAAAATGCTTTCCTATCTCAACACAGTTTCAAAATCACAAGAAGAAACATCTGGGTGTAGTATAGTAAGATGAGACAAGTCTTATGTCTATGGCTAACGCAGTATTACACTCTGCCGCTTCAGATTGTAAGATAAAGACTCGGACACATTTTTACTGATCTCGCCATTTTTGTTACTGACGCATGAGAGTTTGACCATATTTTTAACAATTGTTGGTAAATTTACTGACAGTTGGCAACCCTGGCAGTAACAAACTGCATATTATTAACACACTTTATAAAAAATAAAGCTGAAGGTGTGGTCTCCTAGAACCCACTTTATTCCTTCTCATACACCATACAGTACATACAGTACAATATCACTGGGCTTTAGTGTGAGTTAGCCAGAGCTAAGCATTTAGGGACTTATTCACTAAAGGATGAATTCACCTCGCTACAATTCGAGTCACATCACCAAAATAGTTACAAATTCACTTTTCCTTATTGATGAAGCTGCAGATAGATTTGTCAAACAGGCAGACTGCTACGGACGCAGTTGCATGCGTAGTGTGGTGTAATAAGTCAAATAGAAGTAGGATGCGAAGTCATGCGGAGTGATGTGAATTCCTTCTGTGAAGTGTAGTGACATCATCCTCACTATATTCTTCTAACTGATTATAAGTGAATAACACATCTATTTCTATGTCCCCTTGTCTCTATTCCTGTTAAATAGTTGATTAATTTAGTCGCAGTTGCCATTGTTACATTTGAAGAAATAGTCACCTTATGCCACACTGGTGCACTGTCATTAACCCCCCAATTCGTCACTCTGATGTAGTGAAGTCAAACAGGTGAATTTGGCGCAGTACACCGTGGCAAATTCGCAACTGCGACACACTCCCCCTGATTGGTCAATAGTTGAAGCACTTGTGCATGTGCACATAAAGTGATGTGAAGTGCTGTATAAGATCATGACATTTAAGTCGCACAAATTAGACACATCTTCAACACATCACAGAGTTTTATCAATAAGTGAATGTGAGGAAGTGGCGATCAAATGCGTATTTAGAGCTTTACGTGACTATTCAACCTCTAGTTAATAAAGCCCTATGGGTGGGACCAATCTAATCAGCATACACTACCTTACAGCACCATCTGCCATGCCTCTGCACCCCCATCACTTAGGGTAAAGTTAGTATATGGAGTTAGTCTTCCAGATATTAGCATAGAGTTATGATCTTGACCTCAATGGAGTATTTAGATTGTTTCTCTCAAAAATATTGCATGATCCCAATTTTATGTAATGTTTGTGTAGCTGTTGAGATATCAGAGCATCATACATGTCCGTGTCTTAACTATGGTATAAAAGAAAACACGTCATGCATATAATTACCATAACATCTTCAACTATGATATAACACGAAATGAAGCAATGTCAAATCCAAAAGAGAAGTATTTGTAAGAGATTACTCGCATACGATTTTCAATAGATAGAGGAACCGTCTAGATAGATTGTTTAATATATATGACTAAACCCCTAAATTTATGGTCTTGGTTACAAAGCATACATAGACTGCACTGACTAAATGCTTGGTTGATGGATGGTGGAGGGTGGATTTAAGCCTTGGGAGTGGTGGAGATGGTCCATGCAGTCCCAAGACCAGCAGAAGAAGAAAAATAGCTAAAGGTGCATTTCCCTCCATCTGAATCCGGGTCCGCAATTACCAATACTCCTTTTGTGGAATAGCAGAGTGACCAGTCATGTGCCCGCTGAAAGCTTAAATAATGTGGCAGCTGGCTGGCAGAAATGAAAATGGCCATTTAGTGGAGCCCTAAACAGGTAGCATGAAAGGCCTGTAAGATCAAAGGTTTCTGAATATATCCTCAACAAGATAATGCAACATTATCACATCCCTTGCTAATCTGGACAGGAAGAAAAAGGGTTAAAGAGCTTGCAATCTCTTTTTTTTGTTCCTGAATTATTCCAAATCCCAGGCTGTGGAAGAGTTTCTCAATTTCATTGTATTTTCAAGAGCAGATTCCGCTTAATATTAACAGCAATTTGTTTTCTTTTTAATGTATAATTCATCAATTACATGTCAACCATCAAAAATAGCAGCTCCGCTGTCAAGTAATAAGAAAAAAAAAATTCATGAAATAAATTTACCTCTCATGGATATGGTACCATGTATTGTCTTACATAATAAATAGAATAACTGATATAGTGATGCCCAGCGCAGAATGCAAAGTAAACTGGGATGCACAATACAAAGGATGTGAATCTCAATTAGGACAGCTGCCTAGGTTAAATATTACAGAAAGCATGGCTGGCCCGAATAGGCAGGCATATATCAGTATTTGTGGATTTTACAGAGCTAGCTATTTAATATGTATACTGAATAAATATATGAATATGAAATCTGTATACAGCAAACAACAATGGTAGATACACAATTTAAGACAGACACAGACAGACAGACCAACTTATTCATAGATAGATAGATAGATAGATAGATAGATAGATAGATAGATACAGATAGATAGATA
>WMED01020309.1:0-12191 GCA_019650415.1 Pipa parva
AGTTTGGGAAACACTGAGTTAGATCATCTCATCAAGATATGCAAAAATACATGCCAGTATGTGGTACATGTACATATATTCTCTTTGGCATACTTTATTTAGGTCCTAGGTGTGTATATATCAAAGGATAAAGTATTACTTCATCAAAATATTAGTGAATAAATAGTGTTGTGCCAGATAAAAATTTGCATGAGAATTTACTGTCTTATTTTGAGTTATCTTAACTCAATGTGTAATAGTCCTATCACAAAAATGCTAAATGACTACGCCAGCCAAGTTATACCTGTATGTTTTAATTGGCTTCTCCATCCCTACCAGAATCTCCTAAATCCATTCTTTAACAAAAATAAAATATTTATCAAAAGATGACTTATTCTTAGCAATGTAATACTACTCTATTGATATGACTTGTTGAAGTTATACCTCTGTTAGGAAAACCTTAACAACCTATCACAATTTTGCATTCACTCTTTATTGATTGGTTTCTATGCTATAATGAACCAGGGGAAACTGATTTCTGATATTAATAAAAAGCCCCCTATCCAAACCCTGCAATTAATGGTTGATGACCCCTTGGATGGGTTTAAAAAAAGCAAGTTCACTCCATAAATAATAAGCCACATATATAAAAAAGAAAGTAACATATCTGGGGATGACCGAAGTCAATGGCAGCAACTTAAAGAACTAAAGCAAAAAAAAAAAAAAAAAGCAGTGTTAAAATACTTTCCTTATACTTAGTCAAATCATTACAGCCACAGCATGAGCCGTGCTGTAATTAGCCGGGACCTGATGCTTCATTCACAGTGCTGGATGTCTAAGGAGCCATTGCCGCAGCTCCTCCCAACTTGCTTCACTGGACTCTTACATCATCACACTCATTGAGGAGAGTGTTCTTATTGGCCCCTGCAATGAACTTGATGATGTTTAAGGCATTTGGCACCGACTGCGAAGCAAGTCGGGAGGAGCTACGGCACTGGCTTCTCAATCAGCTAGCGCTGTGAAGAATCCTTGGTTGCCGCTGTGATTGTAATGAATCGGCTATATATGATGTAAGTATTTTAACATTGCTTTTTTATTTTTTGCTTTAGTTCTCCTTTAATTATTCAGGATTCCATGTAACTAACACCTGTTTACATGAAATATGACATTGGATCCAAGAGTTTATAACATGAGCGAAATTATTAAAGGAGTCTATATGAGTATAGGTCAGATTACAATTTACAGATGAAAAGGAGAAGGACATAGATTTAGATACCATTGAAAAAAATAAAAATCAAATATATATCCATGACCTAGTGACCATGGTTAGTTTTTACAGCATAAATTGTATCATTGGGGAAACAGAATTTAAAGCTAAGTAGATTTATTGCAATGACAGATTTTATAGTATATATAATTCATTTGCAGCTAGTTATGACTCATTAATTCATCAAGTTCTGTTGAAATTCAGGAAACCAAAGTCTTGAATTGTGTGCCGTCTTTTGTGACTTGGAAAATATATATGCTAGACTTTTTTTAATTATATCTGGGGGGAGGGAGAAGAAACGAAAAAGTGAACAAGAATTTCTAAAGATATCCCATACAGCAGTGATACCCAACCTTTTTTGGCCTGGGGGCCATATAAATTTGCGACACACGTGTTACGGGCCGCTTCAAAGTCACGACTGTCTTTGGCTGGCGAATTCACACCTATACGCATAATTTTGGTATTTCAGAATTCAGGTCGCGGGCTGGTTAGCATCGTGTCGCGGGCTGGATATGGCCCCTGGGCCATAGGTTGGGCCTTACTGCCATAAAGCACTGAATATATAAGTGCAGATTTTGCAATTTGCCTTGTCACGTCTTCATAAAGCAATTTGTTTGCAGAAAATTTTGGATTAGCATTGCATAATGGTCTGTAAAAATACATCTACCTCATAATGACCTTTTAGTTATAAATCCTCTAATTCTTCTTGGTATTCTCATTTCTATAGTAACGGTAATCAGGATAAATTCACTATTCAAACAGCATCAGTAAATGAGAATGTATTTGTACAGAGCAGAGCTGAGTATTTTTGTACCTGTTAAATTATTGTTTGAGTCTCTTTCAGGTATATTATTAATTTAAGATAAATAAAAATATGTAAATTGGGTGCATATAGGCAAAAGATCACCCAGATATGGACCTCAAAAGATCATATTTAAGTAAAATTGCACAACTATATTTGTGTCCCCATCAGGACTTTACTAAATATGGGACAGTTAAATACCATTTCTTATGTGTCTGAGAAGGTAAAACGTTACAATAAACAAGCATTAAGCAATTCTTGTTGTGCCTAAGGTTTGTGTCTGTATATATTGTAGCTTCCAGTAATTGTACACTTGTAGCTTCACCTACTAATGCATTGTGTCACAATATATTACTATTTTTTCTCCACAAATAAAACATCTAAACATATACATAATAGTTTTATATGTTATCCTGAGAACTGTGAGGGCCTCATTTACTAAAGTCCGAATTCACCTGTCAAATTCACCTCGCTACAGTTCGAGTCGCATTGCCAAAATAGACATGAATTTGCTTATCATGATTGACTAAGTGGAGAATAGACTTGCCAAACAGATGGTCAATGGCAATCGCTGTCAGATGGGTAGTGTGGTGTAGTCAGTAAGATAGAAGTAAGATGAGAAGTCATGCGGAGTGAGGTAAATTCAACAAGTGAAGGTCAGTCTCATCATATCCCACTAACTGTATTCTGTGAACATTTGATCTATTTCTGTCACCTTGTCACTAGGTCATGTTGTCACAGTCTCCATTGTCACTTTTGAATGGTCATCTTATGAAACAATGGAGCCCTGCCATCAACCCCCTAATTTACCAGTCTGAAGTGGTGCGGTGAATTTGGCGCAATTCACCTAGTCGCATTCGTACACACAAAATGATGCAAAGAGCTGCATAAAATCACGACTATCGTAGACGCCCGAATTGGTCGAGTATTTGCCACTTTGCAGAGTTTAGTCAATAAGATAATAGTGGAGAATGCACGTGAATTCAGAGTTCTGCTTTTTGTTTTTTATACATATTTACACATTTTATACTTCAGTAGACCACAGATCCAGCTGGTGACTGATTCATTCTTGATGTGAATGGTTAAGCTCAGGATGAGAATGAAAATGTGTATGATTTTGAAATGTAATAGTATCTCTCGTGGAGCTAAGAGCTCATTCTCTGTCTGTACTAATAGATAAGGATTCATCAATGATTTAGTATATTAGAATTAATAGTGGCATTCAGCCATGCCTCTCACATTTTGCACACAATTGAGGTATATATACAGAATGAGTTATTGCTAGCTGGTGCTTGCTGTAATTTTAAAGGAAGAAACATGCTGGCCCTTTGTAAGGCACTCAAATATAGGATAAGGATAATCAATTACAGTATTCAGACATTTGTATTCCTTGGCCAAATTCTGCACCACATACTATGCAGTCTGTAGTAGCTTCCAAACCCTTTGTTATTCAGAGTTATTGTAAAAATAAATAAATGATTCAATTATTGTAATAAAAGATGTATTGCTGATGTTAGTCCAGAAAACGCTGCTTGTCTAACAGGATGTTAGTTTATTAACAATTCATGGTATATTTGCATTGTATTGCCTGGTAGCTTGTAGTGACAAAGTGAGGTATTGTCAGGGATAACTTGCATAAATATGTTACATTTCAAGCTGAATTCCTGATTTGTATTATTTTGAGTTTGCTTGTGGTTGCAGCCATCTTTTACCCGTTAAGTAAACAAACTCCCATCTAGTTTTATCATTCCCTATGGAACTTTAGATAATACATATTCATGAGGTGCCCCAGAAAGCCCAGTTTGGCTGCAACCAGTAGAGAGAGAGAGAGACCATGCAAACTAATTAAAGTTAATATTTCGGCTTTAAAGATGACATTTTTACAAGTACTGCTTAAGAAGAACTGCCATGCCAATCCACATAGCAATTTTTTTTTTTATTATTTTACTGTTCTTTTAAGTACAGAGTAGAAGAGAGATAATACAGGACATCAACAAAAAGATTACTATGGTAAGACTTAGAAATTAAAAAACAAGCTTAAGAATACCTACTTGCTAGTGGGGACCTCACAAATAGTGGAAATAAAACCCAATTTCAAATGGTCATAGGATAGCTCTATTCAGTATACTAGATTTATTATTAAGGAGATTGCTGTCTTTTATGTTTTACTTGGTATTACTTTTCACTTCCTCCATGGAACGGAATAAGTTGCGCTCTCTGATCCCTTCCAGAAATATGGGTTTTTGATTGTAGCGTGAGAACTCTAGTGTGTAATACTTTTTCAAGCAGGTTGATGGATTAATGTTGGTCCTTGAGGAAATACATTGCTAGTCTCTAAAAGCACAGTGGGAAAACATTAAATATCACACAAAAAATATGAAAGTGATAACTAAGGCTTTTTCTTGAGTATAATGTAATGTTCACTGTTGTATTTTAGTGGCTACTTGTATGTATTGCCAGTTCCCCTTTGTATGTATGTATATATGTATTTATTTATTTATATAGTGCTGATATATTACGCAGCGCTTTTACAGAGATTCACCATTTACTTCAGTCCCTGCCTAATGGACCTTACAATCTAGTTTACCTATTCAGTCACACACACATAGACAGACACAGATGTATGTTTTTGGATTATTCAATATAATGCAAACTGAGTATTTTAGGTATTTTTATGAAACTAAATACCCTACAATGGGATGAATACAGTAGCTATAATTGCCTTTCCCTTATTTGCTATATGCTTTAACAATATGGTATAGTTTTTATCCAGTTTTGCTTGTTTATTTGCTACATTATTTTTCCCAAGTTAAGCCTCCTGTCATTAACATGGCTGTGCATTTTACTCTTTGACAAGGCAGTGTTGCTGTTTTTAAAGAAAATACTCTGTCTCTCAGTATGAGTAGAGAACAGAACTTGTCAGATAAACATTTATGTTGTATTAGTAGGCCTAGCATGTTCTTAAAGAAATCTAAAGCTACCTCTGCACAAATACAGAATAAAGTGCCCATTTACCTGCCTCCTAAATCCTTGTATGAAAAAATCCAGATTAGCTCTGCATGTTTAAATGACTGACGTTTACGCAGCTCTGTAGTCTCATACCATTAATTGGCAATACATTATGAATGCAAATCTGGGCCTGTGATGTCACATATGAAATTCTGGCAGTATTAAAAATAAAATCAAGTGCTTTACTTTGTCATAGATCACATGTCCTACGTACTTAGCTACTCCTTATTCGCCAAGCGTCAAATTCCATTATCGAAGAAGAAAACAGCATCAGAAATGGTTTATTGTATTGTGCCTTGTCAGTCAGACAGTAGGAGCCACAAACCCCCAAATTCACGACTTTATTCTGGCGAGGTAAAACTGTCAAATTTGACACAGTAGGGCTTGCTGAATTCGCTACTATGATAGACTCCCAATGCTTGATGAATCAGTCAATTACCTGTACATGTGCATACAAAATCTGGCACATCACAGATTGTTGAATACCCGAATATGGCAGAATCAATGCTATTTCGGATGTTTATGTGTCTTGATTGGACTTTCATGAGTAAGCCCCTATGAATTTATAAATAGTGATAGATACCACTATATGTAATATATACATAACACTTGGCTATATTTTTTGTTCCTATTTATCACTTTAGTTCTCCTTTAGATCATTTCCCAGCAGAGCTACTGCCAGTGGTGATGATCAGGGTATACTGCTATGGCAGATTCACTTTGGGAAGTGAAGTCAGTCCTTGATGGATATGCCCCTTAGAACCTGTTTGACCTTCATTCATGTTTCATTTTGACATGAATTAGAAGTGATTTTACAGATATATCATTAGTTATTATTTAAAATAAATTAAAGTGGTCACCATTGTAAGACAGGAAGGACATAATTATAGTACCTAGTGTTCTTTGAGTAAAATGTATTCAGTGAGGCTCTCAATCAGTGTCATTATATTCCAAGCTACAAAAGCTGGTACTTATTCAAAATCTTTTAAGAATCTAGGTAATATCAGTTCAGCAGAACAATTCATTTTGGCTTCTTGGGGCTAAGAAAACTATATTGTATTGACTATGAAATATCTTTTTTTTTTTTTTTTATATCACTGCCCCTTTAAGAAAATGAGTTATGTGGAACACTCTAAACAATATGAAATTGTGTTTAAAGGCATATATCTTGCATGTGATGACCATCGCATAACCATGAAGTTAAAAGTCCATTTTAGTTTCAGTATTTTATAAGACACTTGCAGTTCTGGCCAGCTATGATATTAATGAGTTATACAGTAAGTATAAGACTCTTGAATTAATAAAACTGGTCACATAATGAATACTAAGCTTAAGGAAGTGGTGTTGGTTTTGTCACCTGAAGTACCTCTTTAACACCATTTATTCATTACACTTGATGGCAATATTGCTCAGTGCACAAATCTATTGCATATAACAGTTCTATGTGACAAATGGACCTGTAAATGGGTACTGGGACTTGTAGTAAAACAACCTTCAGAGGGTGTCCCAGGTTGTATTTTTCTGCCCTCCCAGTTGTTATACAGTTGTTATAACTAGACTTTTTTTATCTTAGGAAGGAAGGTATATTTTTCTTATTGTAGTTCTTTGCATCAGTGCTACAAAGCAATAATCCTGGTGAGGATTTGACTTCATTCAGGTGGATTTGTTCTGAATTTTCCATTTCCCCATGATTAGATCTATGACTGTTATGTTATTATACTAATGATGCTGAATGTTTTCATTTGTACTGATTATTTTTATTTCTGCTTTACCATGTAGAGAGAGGATGCGCCAGTCTGCCATGTATGATCTGTGCCAAGGTATGCAGCAGATTAGCCTGGAGTTTAGCCGTTTGCAGCTAACCTTTGAGGAGTACACTGTAATGAAAGTTTTGCTGCTGCTAAGCACAGGTAATTTCAACTCTAATTACTACTCAAGCTCACACCATTATTGTCTCATATCTATTCTATTATCTCACAGTTGGTCTCAATAAAAAGAAAGCTTCTTTAAGTGCCTTTATCTGCTGCATGGCTCAGAGCCATCAGAACAGCAGAGTGTACCTGCCTGCCTATTAGCAGTAGGGGATAAACAGTGGCTTGCTCATTGCAAGTAATCCAGCTTGATAAAATACATTGTAAGGTTTGGTTCAATAAATAAGTATAGTTTTCAGGAAGGGACTAGAAAATCAGCAAAAACGTTTCTAACAAGAGTCTGGGAGGAATATTTCCGAGAATATGTAATACTCAAGGTGACGTTCACCCTAAAATGAACATTTTGGTTAATTGCTGACAGTGGTATTATAAGACTACCTAATAAAAAGACAATACATAACAAGTTTACATCCAATTCCTGATGTCAGTATGCGTTACTCATTCTTTTCCAACTGGAACTAAACAATAGATTTTTCTACCTAAGAAAAATATCCCACTCCCACCTAAATATACGGTAAACAAATGGTGATAATGGGTGGGAATTCTTACCTTAACAGAAACAGTCTTCATTTTGTCTCAAGCTTTCAAACTTGTGTTATAGAGAGATGCACACATCACCATCATTGTACACATTACAGGACCTTCAACTGGTGTGTATTATTGCTGATTATTAAAGGAGAGCTAAAATACTCATTAGTCTAGGGGTGATTTATTGTGGGCGGCCTTCATGTACTTACCAATATCAATGTTTTTTTCCAGTGCTGTCTCCTGATTTTTCTAGCAGTCCTCTTTTCTTCAGCTTTTAGTGCCACAATCCCCTTCACTTCTGTCTCTACATTGCCAATGTGAGCAAGCGCAAAAGCAATATTAGTGCATAATAATGCTTCTGGGCTTAAAGGGGAGGCATCAACCAAAAGACTAGCATGACACAGGAAATGATGAAAAGAAGATATATGTTATGTATATGAAGCCCACCCACACCGAATCACCCCTAGACTGATGAGTATTTTAGTTCTCTTTTAAAAGTTGATTTCAAATAATCCACTAGAAGAAACATCTACATTAAAGATGTGACTATGACTTTAAAAACTGTAATACATGTAGCCTGTAGCGGACAACATCAAAGAAAGAAATACCCTGAGAAATCAAAAACAGAAATTCTCTTACATTTGAATTCGGGCATGATTTATCTTCTTTGTTGCTATTGTTTTCTATACTTAGAAACCTATAGTTATTGGAAATTTTCCAGCAAGAGAAGTACTGCTGTGTTTAATAAATCCAATCAGATGATCTGGGCAGTGCTCCAGAATTTTGTATTTTGAGTAAGTTTAGTTTATTTCTATGTTATTTTTAATTCAACCTCAGTGTTGATGCAATATTTGTCAAATGTTGGAGTAAAAAGGAAAGTAATAATACTTAGGTGCAGCAGGGAATGGAAATGCTTAATCTGAGAAGTGGGGTAACAGTTGAGCACAAATTTCTTTGCTTTTATTTATCTTCCACAATGATAGAATTGGGACACAAGTGTCAATGTTAAAACATGAGAGCTCATTTAAAGAAGCAGGTATATAAATCATGTCACTTTTTATAATTTACAGAATGAGAAATAGTTGTTGCAGCTAATTTAGTATGATGCCTGATAATAAAGTCACATACTGTTAGCACTACATTAGTTACATTAAGGTATTTGCTTAACTGGGGGAACATAGCTACATTACACATTTTTTCCTTCCTAAAGTAAAAAGTTAATCAGCCTGTAGTAAAAACCATTTTATTTTCGGTTAACCTTGGTGGGTGTCTATTGTAGGCAACTACAAAATTAATTCCATTGCTAAGTATTTTTAGTGCATGTTTGTAATGACTATTATCTGCTAGCAATTGTTTGTCTCTATATTTTCTAAGGTTCAGAATACCCTCCCTATAGCCCTATATAACAACTCCTATAACTCCTCCCAATAATACAATCACCGACATGCAAGGCACAAGATTCTGAGCATTGTTTTGAGATGAGGAAGTTAGTGTGTAGAAATGGCAATTGCAGTCTGATGCCTTTACATGGATGCAGTTGCACAAAAGGCTTCAGAAAGCTGTAAACCATTGCCTTTACCAGATTCCTCTGCAAAAGTAACCTTTACCCTATATGTCATCAGCCTTCTGTTTATGTGCTTTGGAAACAATAAAATGTGAAGATATGATGCTTAGTTGTCATTTTAAACCTGTTGCACATGGGAACTGAAGGATTTTTTAGAGTATCACTCATGGGAGGCATTATTTATTTTGCATGGAAACCATTGTGGCCTCAAACAATAGCCTATGTTCCTTATAACTCATTCAAATAGTATGTGATTAATTGGATAGCTATTGTTAAAGGGGAACTATAATCAAGCTTTCTTTTTAATTAGTTTATGAACATCAAATATTCATCATATTAACTACAAGTTCTTTGGTTTCTAAGCACATTCAGCGCTTGCTGCTTGTTTGTGCAAAATTTACTGAACTTGAAAAGTATTTTTGTGCCCCAAAAGTCAGGCAAAAGACATACAAAAAGTTTGAAAAAAGTATGTTTTCGACCTGCTCGCTCATTTTTCACTCTTTTTTGCCTGAAAAGTATTTTTTCGTCTGTTTTTTTGTCAATAACTCGGTGCTGACTATCATCCTGTGATAGATCATCTTCAGGTGAAAAAATACTTTTTCATTTTAGTATATTTCACCCATAATGTTCTCGTATTATGAGGAACTGATTGTTATAGGTGTAAGTGGAATTTTGCTGAACGTGCTTGGGAATCCAGGCCAGGAAGCAGTGTGAAAATTTAGGCCAAAACTAAACATAGTAATAATAATAAATAATATATTAAAATATTTTTGGCTACCATAGGAGGACTGGGAGTCCCCCACAAATACAGATATTTTATATCTAGCAGATTAGCCTCAATAGTTCATATTCACAGAGAACCACTCTGGCTTCAAATACAGGAGTTGTATATAAACCTTACCAAAGTAGAAATTTACTTTGGCTACAGCGAAAAAAGAAACCACTCCCACAAACAATTGCATCAAGGACAACACATATGTTACATAGCTGAGAATCATGGACTAAGAGATTTAGGGGTTAATCACTAAAGTCTAAATTGTTGCGTATAGGTGCGAATTCATCAGATAAAGACAGTCGCAAAAGGCTGCTACTGTTGCAGTCGCGTCTTTATAATGAGAATACTGTAGCAGTCACTACTTTATTATAGGAAAATTGTCTCAATCTTAACATTAAAAAAATTGTCGCAACTTTACAATGGGGAAATTGTAGTGGATTTGCTATGGGAATCCGCTGTCCAATTTCCACTTTAGTGAATAACCTCCTTAAGCTTAGATCCACTTCACAGGTATACCAGCCTGATAGGCAACAGAGAGTTTCCTCCAGGACAAAACACCACTGAATACTGGCCTCATAAACATAGCTAAATTCAGCCAAAATAACAACTTTCAATCCTTTAACACACTAAAAAAACTTATATAACATCCCAACAGTCAAATTTTTCCAATATCTCCAAATGCGTCACTATCATGACACAATTGTCAAGGAGAGGCACCTAATTGGCTGACTTACCAGGAAATAGAAGATAGTTATCATGCTCATCTACTGCCATATACATTTATTGTTCTTTTCTAGCTACTAGTAGAATAATTAGCTTATGTTTTAGCAGATAAGCCTGTATGGTACAGAAACATCTTGGACTATTTAGGGCTGTTTGAATTACTCTAATGTAGGTGGATGATAATTCAGACATGATTTCTCTAGTGTTTAGGAAAGGATAAGAACTAAAATAATATAGTACCAAAGGTTAGTAATAGGTAGACCTTTACATCTGTATTTGCATTGTCCAACCAACTAGTAGATCAATCTGATTACCATGATAGTATGTGACCTGGTTACTGATGATTGGTATATGTGCATCTTCCCATTACAAAGATGGCCAACCTGATTATGGATCCCATATTAGTAGATTATTGAATTGCATTGCAACATTTATAAATTATGTTTTTTATTATAATATATTTCAGTAAACTCAAACTGCCTGAATAACAGTAAATACAATATATAATCTCACAGTAGCTTTTCTTTTGTATGTCTGTATTTTGTTTTGACCCAGTACCCAAAGACGGATTGAAAAGCCAGGCTGCATTTGAAGAAATGAGGGTGAACTACATTAAGGAACTAAGAAAATTATTATTAAAGAGTCCACACAGTGCTGGACAAAGCTGGCAGCGATATTTCCAATTAACAAAACTCTTAGATTCTATTCATGATGTAAGTATAATTTTTTTTTTTTTTTTATCATTGCACAAAAGCATAGTCCACACTATACACATGAAATACTAAAACTGAAAAAGGTTCTCCTCCAAAAAAAAAGTATTGATTTATGGTATATTTTCTTATACATTATACAAGCCTTTTAGTTAAAGGAGAAGTCACTGGTTAAAGCAGTTGAATGCTAATATTTGAATGATTGGTTTCTGAGTTGGTATATCAAATACCAAAAACTGGAAGCTGTATGGCACTGCTCTAAATCACTTGCTCCCTGCCAAGTTTGTCATATTATGATAGCAAACTTCCACCCTAACCTACCACACAGAAACAGGCCACGGTTTTCTTCTGAGAATGTCCAGCTATAGGAATTTATGTGTTGTGAATGCAGCCATGTTTCTCTTTTAAATGTCCTGAGATAACTAGTGTCGGTGTAACAGTGAAACCAGCTCTTCTTTTCACTGGGAAAAACATCTCCAGTTATTGCTATATAATGTATATAACATATTTAGTGCACTGCACATATGTGAGAATTTACAGTGTATCTTTTCAAGTGGCATAAACTGGTGACTAACTACAGCACTGTAGTTGGTCGATTGATGTTTATAATTCTTTCTTTTTGAATGACACCAACTGCTTGTGACCCCATTTAAGTCTTAAGATGTAATGTGCTATGCCAAGTAGTGAAACCTGTAGTCAATCAAACAGTCAGAGCCATTATTGTTTGCTCATGTCATAGTGGGATTCCATTTTGTTCAGCTGCCCAATAAAAAAAACATGCATATTCACATTTAGCTTAGAATCCCCTTTATTCTTTGGGGCACATTTACTAAAGTCGAATTCCTTATCCCTGTAAAAACGAATTTGGTTAGCTCTGGATTTAGCAATATCGATAGTATCGCC